>MU616724.1:1678-21851 GCA_025201705.1 Dissophora ornata | reverse complement strand
GAGTGGTATCTGAAAGCCGCCAACCAAGGAGACGCCAATGCCCAGTACAACCTCGGTGACATGTATGACAGAGGCAGGGGTGTTCCGAAGAATAGCTCCGAGGCTAGAGAGTGGTGGATGAAAGCAGCTGAACAAGGGAATACTGAAGCATTGTACCAACTCGGTGCCATGTAGCAAGATGACGAGTGCTTCACCGGTGCAGATGTGGTAGACCACTGGCACATTCCTTAAAAGTCCGTTATTGGCGTGGTATAAAGAATTATTGATTACAGCTCGCGATTACTTTTTGTTGCAATCTATTGACTGAGTTCGCTTGGGGAAATACAGAAGACCCCTTTCCGACTCTGTTGACCTGCGTCGTAGAACCTGCTTCTTCAACTTCTGTAGATTGCTCCGCTGAACCCCATCACAAATAGCAAAGCTGTGTTTCCCGGTGTAAAAAGTCTATGTTTGTAGTCTTTTTATTGCTCTGTACAATATGTGAATGCAATCTATTAAGAAACTATGTTAAAAACGAAAAGAGTGGAGGGGAAAAAAAGTACAAGTTTTTTTTGTTCAAACAAAGGGAAGCGCGAGTGGGAGGGGGAGACGATGGAGAGGGGAATATTTAGTCGACCTCCTCGATGGTGGGCTCGGAGGCACCCTCGCCAGGGAAGCCACCGGGGGCAGCGCCACCGGCACCGCCCATGGGGGGAGCACCACCGGCACCACCGTAGACCTTCATCATGATGGGGTTGGAGATCTCCTCGAGGTGCTTCTGCTTGGCATCGAACTCCTCCTTCTCGGCCTCCTGGTTAGCATCCAACCAGGAGATGACCTCCTCGCAGGCATCGGTCAAAGTCTTCTTGTCAGACTCATCGAGCTTGCCGCCAACCTTCTCGTCAGCGAGAGAGTTCTTGATGTTGAAGGCGAACGACTCGAGACCGTTCTTGGCCTGGATGCGGGCAGTGGCAGCCTCATCCTCAGCCTTGTACTTCTCGGCCTCAGAGACCATGCGCTCGATATCCTCCTTGGAGAGACGACCCTTGTCGTTGGTGATGGTGATCTTGTTGGCACGGCCGGTCGACTTCTCGACGGCAGAGACGTTCAAAATACCGTTGGCATCGACATCGAAGACGACCTCGATCTGGGGAACACCGCGGGGAGCGGGGGGGATACCGGTGAGCTCGAACTTTCCGAGCATGTTGTTGTCCTTGGTGCGAGCACGCTCACCCTCGTAGACCTGGATCAAGACACCGGGCTGGTTATCGGCGTAGGTCGAGAAGGTCTCGGACTTCTTGGTGGGGACGGTGGTGTTGCGCTTGATGAGGGCAGTCATGACACCTCCAGCGGTCTCAATTCCGAGCGAGAGAGGAGCGACATCGAGCAAGAGAAGGTCCTGGGTCTTCTCGGAGGTATCACCGGTCAAGATAGCGGCCTGGACGGCAGCACCGTAGGCAACGGCCTCATCGGGGTTGATGGACTTGTTGGGCTCCTTGCCGTTGAAGAAGTCAGAGACCATCTTCTGGATCTTGGGGATACGGGTGGAACCACCGACGAGGACGATCTCGTCAACGAGACCCTTGTCGATCTTGGAGTCACGGAGAACCTTCTCAACGGGCTCCATGGTGTTGCGGAAAAGATCCTGGTTGAGCTCCTCGAAACGGGCACGGGTCAAGGAAGTGTAGAAGTCAACACCCTCAAAGAGCGAGTCAATCTCGATCGAGGTCTGGGCGGAGGAAGAAAGGGAACGCTTAGCACGCTCGCAAGCAGTGCGGAGACGACGGAGGGCACGGGGGTTGGAGGAAAGATCCTTCTTGTGCTTGCGCTTGAACTCCTGGACAAAGTGGTTGACGAGGCGGTTATCGAAATCCTCTCCTCCCAAATGGGTGTCACCAGCAGTGGCCTTGACCTCGAAGATACCGTCCTCGATGGTGAGGAGGGAGACATCGAACGTACCACCACCGAGATCGAAAATGAGAACGTTCTTCTCACCGACGGTCTTCTTGTCCAAACCGTAGGCAATGGCGGCGGCAGTGGGCTCGTTGATGATACGGAGGACGTTCATACCGGCGATGGCACCGGCATCCTTGGTGGCCTGACGCTGGGAGTCGTTGAAGTAGGCGGGGACGGTGACGACAGCGTTGGTGACGTTGGTTCCGAGGTAGGCCTCAGCGGTCTCACGCATCTTGGTCAAAACCATGGAGGAGACCTCCTCAGGGGTGAAGGTCTTGGTCTCGCCCTTGAACTCAACCTGGATGTAGGGCTTGGTGGCCTTGTCGACGACCTTGAAGGGCCAGTGCTTCATATCGGACTGGACATCCTTGTCATCGAAGCGACGACCGATAAGACGCTTGGCATCGAAGACGGTGTTGATGGGGTTCATGGCGACCTGGTTCTTGGCGGCATCTCCGATGAGACGCTCAGAGTCGGTGAAGGCGACATAGGAGGGGGTGGTGCGGTTACCCTGGTCGTTGGCGATAATCTCGACACGGTCGTTCTGCCAGACGGCAACGCAAGAGTAGGTAGTACCGAGATCGATACCGACGGCTATTGAGAAAAAGAAAAAGAAGCTGGTGAGTCGTTTTGGTCCGAGTGCCAACAGAGCCAACAAAGGGCTGTTCTCCGACTGAGGTGCAATCCCGGCAGCACGTGATGCTCGCGTAGAACAAAACGGCGCAGAGAAAGAAGCGGATGGAACAAAAAAGAAAAAAGAGCAGCGAGAAAAAAATTTGTCGCCTCGCCTCTCCCGTGCCGTGTGTGTGCGAGGATATCAAAGTTCTCAAAATAAGGTGTGTCGTTTCCCTTTTTCCTCCCGGTGAGCACACGTCTGCGAGTCGTCCGTGAAGCGTGTCCATTTCGTGATTGATCCGCAGGTGTGTATGTTGTCGTTGTATCTCAGCATCTTTGTTGTAGACTGCCAGATCAAGCGCCGATTCCTCTGTCTTCTCCCCCTGCCTGGCATTGCAAGAGTCCGAGAGACAGGCCAAGCAAAGGAGGCTCAGGGCGGATCGAGGTGGAGCGCTGTGGGGGGGGGCAGATATCGCCTCAATCGATCGAGGGTCACGATCCGTTGAGTCAGGGGCAATCGCAGTAGAGGCACACAGCCATTGGCAGTTGCAGCCAAGAGTCCAAAAGGGGGGGAGGGAGGGAGAAACACACTCGCACCAAAAGTGGAATGAGACAGCGATGGCGAATGAGAGAGGAGTGGAGTGAGATCTTACCTTTTCCTTCAGACATGATGTGGGTGAGTATATGGGTGGGTAGGGGTGAGTGAGGATGAAGAAAAAAAAAGAAAGGGAGGGCTAGACAAGGCGTGTTATTTTTATAAGAAGGATGCGATCTCCTGCGTGTTCTATTTCGTTCCACCGTGTTCTGTCGCCTTCTGTGGCCTTCAAATTTGCCTTCGCCACACGTCCACGCAATCTGTGGTGGGAATGGTGCCCCGCCCTGTATGCGAAATGTCGCTGTACGCCTGTACCACAGCGGGCGTCTCCACCCGATATGCGCAAAACAAGCGGGAGGAAATTCCCTGTGGGTCGCACACGTACAAGTCCTGTGCGCCCCCGTACGTGGACATGATGAGCAAATCAGGCCGATTCCTCGAAACATCCAGAGACATCCAGAGACATCCAACGAGAGACATCCAGAGAGATATCTGGTGCGATCCACAAATCGGGAGCATCGCTCTCATCGCTCTCATCGGGTGCGCCACTTTCCCTCTCATTTCACTCCGTCATTGTTCTCGCCTGTTCCCGTCTCTTCTCGCCTCCACTCTCGATCACGCAGTTATCCCTTCTTTTGTTTGACAAGCAAACCGCTGAAAACGTAACAGCGTAATCCTGTCGATCGCCTCTAGTCTTGTGAAGCAACTTTTTTTTTCTTCTTTTTTTGTCTATGGGCAAAGTCATCAAGGCAATGTCTGTGCGTCGATGCACTTTTAATCCGTCTTTCTGACAATCCTCCAATCAGCAACATCGAAATGGCACGCGAGTTCCTTTATTATTTATCAAATAACCTTTGTTCATCTTATGGGAAATGAAGATGGAACACCTTCACCGTTTGCACCGTGTTCTCATCAAAGAAAAACAGATGCTCTGCATCCTGCAACGGAATCTCCTCGATCTCTACGCCTGTGCACTCTTGCTCTATCATTGACAAAATGGGGGATGAACACATAACAGCATCAGACTCTAACCACAAGGAACGTGATAGTAGCGAGCACAAGCAGATAGCTCGCACTTACTGATATGGGCAAAGAAATCAATAAACGTCTGAGGGTTTCTAATAGCCGACGACATGTATGCAGACACGCCCTTCACAAGAATCGCCTTTAGCACCGTCACTAACGGTACAATGTTCGTTGGATCATACGTCTAAAAAGGATCATAAAACGACAATGCTGTGTCAAAGAATATGCGTGCGAAAAAGGAAAAAAAAAACTCTGCTACGCAGCACGTGGTAAACGCCTCCCTCCCTTACCAAGTCGGACAATATCAAAACCTCGGCCTCAAGAGCAGCAATCTGCTCATTTGTAAAGTTCTCCCAGTCAAGGAAACTTGCCGTTGTTGGGCAAAGAACATCATCTTTGTGTCATGACCATCCGAATGCAAAATCACACGGAAACAATAAATAAAAGCGTCAATACAGTCTAATAGATCAGGACATCAATATCTGACAGCTGTGCAGCAAATCTTACTATATCCAATGTTCTGTTCAGCCATAGTTAGCACCTGAGTGTTTCCATCCGTCAACATGACCTTCTTGGCGCCAAGGACTGCGCATGCGATACCGAGGAACCCTATTCCACATCCAATATCGACCACATTCTTCCCAGCAAGCGTTTCTAAAAGAGTAATGAGTTTTAGTTGACAAGGAGATATTCGGCCCCTTTGACCGTGTCTTGACATGAGCAGAAGACGTAATTACCTGGGTGCTTAATCAGGTACTCTGCTAGCCAGAAGCTGTTATGACATGAGAAAGCGAATTATAAAAAGGGAAGTGTTGACGTGGGCGAAGTCAAATATGCACTTGAAGCCAAGATATCGAGATGAGTTACCTTGCCTCCCTATGAACCGCGCGGAGCAAAAATCAAACAAGATGTTAATAAGGATATTAATATGGGTTCATTCTCGTACGAAACTCGCGTCGATGATATTAAAATCGACAAGATATCTTTACCATGTCCTCAACCCAGTAGTTCCTGAAGAGATTGTCGTCTGCTCCTCCATGACCGTGACAACCTTCTTACACTCTCGGTCAAGGCAATATGATTTAAAGCAGGGTTTCAATGGTGGTCCTCCTTCCTCCGGCCTAATTGGCAGCCAGGAGCGAGTGAAGATTAGTCGTCTAGATGCTAACAAGAGCAAAACCATTCTCATATCCTTGGTAGAGTGGATTAGTGCACGGAGTGAAACTTGCCTCTTTGGAGCCGTCATCAAGAGCTCTGTAAATACTTCCAGGAGATCGCCTGAAATTTCATGAACACCCTCATCCTCGATCATGGAGATCAATTTTTTGAGGAACGAGTGCTGGTATGTAAGTGAGGGCGGGTGTTTCATGACATCCTGATCGTAAAATATCTACATTATGCCGCAGTGATGGGAAGTAAGTCTTTGTAGCTTAAGAAACTGCTTCATGGTCGTCGGCATTCTCAGTGATCGGGCGAACCTGGTCAAGAATCGCTTGCTGTATTTCTGGACTTGTGACTGATGGCGATGACAGTGGATCTGGCCCTTCGTTTGGGCCAGCCAGGGACCACTGAAACTGACGCAGCTGACGCATCTGGAGGACCTGTCTTTTGATCAACAGCACGAGTGCCTGTGAAGTCTCGTCCATTGTGGCAATGCTAGCCTGTGTATCGGTTGGGTGAGCTAGGTGAGCTGGGTGTCCTTTGTAACAGAAAGGGTGCAATCCTGGTGACCCTGGTATAGCTGGCAGGTTTTGTCCGCGTCTAGTTTTCCGTTACTGCTGCGAAGGAAGAGGAAGAAGACTCTTAAAGCGAGGGATGGGGGTGTTTTTTTTTGTAGAAAGGTCGCCCTGTTGCAAAACAGCGGTTTTGCACGTCACGCCACTTCACTTGGGCTGTCCAGCCACACAGCTCTCGACAAGGCGATAATTCCTGTGGGGTCGTTGCCTGCCATGCATCATTCCTCTCCTCGTTCGCATTTCCTTCCCACCGTCTCTATTCCTCCCTTCCTCCCCCGTTTCTGTCTTTATTTCTCACCACCTCCATATAATATATCCCGTAATACACCCAGCAGTCGTCCTTGGCTGCCATCATCTCCTTTTTAACCCTGCTAATACATCCCTGCCCTGCGCATCTAGTTTATTCCGCGCCAAGGTTCAACCATGAGCCAGACAAGCCGGCATCTGCAGAGCAGTAGCAGCAGCAGCATACACCGTTCCTACACTTTCTCCAAGAAGAGACTCGGTCTAGCATCACTCTTCCTCATCTGGCTTTGCCTCATCCTCGCCTTCACTACAGTCAATACCCTCGCAGACGAGATTCCACCACCAAACGGCGCCCACGCCATCGAAGAATTTGACACATATTTTGGTAAGTCTCTCTTTCTCTCTCTCTCTCTCCCCCTTGGTCTCCCCTATCCGACTGGTCTGTGGCATGCGATTTGCGGCATTAAAAAACCACTTGTTGTCTGTTCTGGACCGGAGAGAGCAGGACACTTGAGAGTAAACAGCGTTGATGGCTTAAAAATACTCTCCGTCCTCAACTTGAGGCTTCTCTGCTCCTCTTGAGCGGCTGGAAATAGAGACGACCACGAACAACCAAAAAATCGCTCATAACCATCCAATTGTCTCATTATATCTTTTCTCTCTCTCTCTCTCTTTCTCTATTTTAATTCTTTCACGTACATCCAGAGGATACAACTTGCTCGGTTCATGGAGGAGGATGCTGTAGCGACATGACCTCGATCGACTGTCAGGGCTGGTTCTGTATCAAGGGAGTTTGTTCGGCCCTGCAATGCGATTACTGCTCTGATGATCCCGCTTGGTTCTGTGGCTATGTCGAGGGAGTGACCAGGAACCAGGGTCTGGCCTGCAAGCACCGCGCATTTGTGGATCAACCATGCAACAACAAGACCATGCCCTGTATGGGCGACCTGATTTGCTCCGGCAACAACGACACCTGTCAGTTCACACCAGAACTTTGGGATGAGTATCAGGACGATGTCAAGTCGAGACGGGTCACGATGGCGGGGATGATTATCGTCTTGATTGGCATGTTTATTGCGATGAGACGGATGCTCAAGAATGAAGAGGCCAGGAGAAGACAGATTTGGGAACCTGTGGACTCGAGCCCAGAGGCCTCAATCCTGCGACGACTGGCTGAGGATACACAACGACGGGTTACTGGAGGTTGGGGACAGATCAGTGAATCGCTGGTCGAGGGAGGAAATGCAGCTACTGCTGCTGTCGGAACTGCATTCTCGAGGATCAGGAACAATGTCAGGAACGCTGCTGCGGGTCGTGGCGGTCTCCGACCAGAGGATTGTGATGACGACTCGCTGGAGATGCTGCCAAACGGACGACGTGCTCAAACCAGGAGAGAGCTGGAGGAGGATATGAGAAACTTTTTGTTGGAGGGTGACGATGAAGAAGATGAAGACGATAATAGTGGACATGGATGGAATCAATCCAGGGATGAGGATGGACTGTTGGCGCATCACCGTGGCAGCAGCACCAACACTGGCAGCTCAGCACCGTCGCGGTCGGATAATACTATTTCACCAGCACCAGCATCATCATCGTCAGCGACCCAGCGCAGTAGCACCCAGGAGGGCTTCCCGGACGAACCACCAGCATACGATGAGATCAGGACAAATGGATTAGGCCATTCGTCTCTTATTGCGGGGCTGAATGGCGATGGCGGTGCAAATGTGTCAAGCCCGACAGCGACTGGAGCGACACGCTCATCCCCAGGGGAGTGATACCATGGTGTAGTAGAACCCACGTAAAATTATCATGTACGAATATTGAGACAATTAAAAATGCAACCTTGTAAATGGAAGAGAGGGAGTTATTGAAGGGGCATTGACATGCATTTTTTTTTTTTTTTGGGCTGTCGTAATTTGCACTTGACGCTCTTGTCGTTTTATTTTTTGATACGTTCACACGTTGTGCTGATATTGCGTCTTGTTTTGAAACGCAGTCACGCGTGTTGCTGTCAACGACAGACCAGAAAATTGCGACATCGGGGGGTTTGATCAGATTGAAAATAGTTTATATTTTTTAAAAATGGCGAGCGCCGTTTAGAGGCAGAATGCAAGGTATATCACAGGGAGTGGAACTACAAATACAACGCAGAGGTATGGAAGGGATGGAAACGTCCATTGGGAGGCTGTGTAGCTTCCGTAGGAGTAGATGGTTGATTACAGAGAGAAGGAAAGGAGAGGAAGCAGTTCAGAGGCAGAGACAGAGTGGAGTGGGGTGGAGTGGAGTGGGAGTAAAATAATGCCATTCTTTCTTTCTTTAGATCTCCGAGGCCACAGAACTTGTGAGGCCATCCAGTTGCTCTGGGTCTTTTGCCAGCGCATCACACGCCCATCCTGCAATCAAAATCCCTGGTGGCCTGTATCCAGCCTCCTTGACGACCTTGACCACAGTCCCGACAGTTGCCTTGACACACCTCTGATCCTTGGCACTGGCCCTCTCCACGATCGCGACGGGCAATTCTTCTGGATAACCAGTTCTGATCAGATCCTGAACCAATGCCTCGAGACGATGGAGTGCCATCAAGAAGACTGTTGTCCTGTGAGCGACATATGTGGGCATCTCGGGGATAGAATCCTGTGATCCTGTGCCGGTGCAAACGAGGAATTGGGAGGCGATCCCGCGATGTGTCAGGGGGATGTTGGCGAGCAAAGGTCCTGAGATGCTGGAGGAAAGACCAGGGACGATGGTGGGTTCGAAGCCTAGGCGACGGAAGAATAGGTACTCTTCTCCACCTCTTCCGAAAATGAATGGATCTTTTTGAAAAAAAAGAGAGAAGCGTTAGCTTTGGATCTTAAAAACACTCAATAACGCTTAATGCATGGGTTCGTCCTGTTTGAGATGTGGAAAGTTTGGTATGCCTTACCTCCTTGCTTCAGTCTGACAACTCGCATGCCTTGGTTCAAAGCCTGGGTCGCCCGCTCAAAGAGCTCCTGCTGGCCCGTGGCCTGGCATCCTTTATCCTTGTTGGCGATAAACAGCGGACATGTCACCAGTGCAAGGATCTCCTTGGAGACCAATTTGTCTGATAGAACGATATCTGCCCAGGAAGTAATAGCCTTGTAGGCAGCCATTGTCAGCAGATCTGGATCTCCGGGGCCAGCGCCGATAAGTTTGATCTCGCCGAGTTGAGAATGGTGTTGTGATTGATGTGAGAGGCCGTTGTCTTGTTGCGTCTCAATGTAGGAGTACCGAGGTGATGCTGGCGGACTGTCATAAGGGCTGACCATCTTGGTGTCTGTGGTTTTGCTGGAGTTGGTCATCGTGCTTTCTTTGTCGTAGTAGAGATGTGTCGGTGTTCTCGGTGATAAAATCCGAAGCTGATCAGACGCTGTCGGACACTTGTTGCGGGGTAAGTTGCTGCTGCGGGGATTAGCTGTTGCTGCGGAAGAGAGGAAGATGCGATAGACCGAAAGAAAAGTAGAGTAGGGGAAAGAGAAAAAGGGACGGAGAGAGAGAGGGCTTGTTATATAAAGGGACAGCTTTGATCTGATCAATGATGAGGCTCTTTTCAGTTTCTCCGCACTGCATGGCACCATATCCGCTCATCACACAAGATTCGAATTTGTGTGTTTAAATGGTGTCATTGGGTGACTGCTTCGCCTCTCGTGCTCTGTTTGTCTGTTGGTGAATAGAGTCGTGCAGAAAAGAGTTCCCATCCGGCAGCTGATGGAGGTTTAACCAATACCCCGTTCGCCGGCGGTGGACGGAGTAATTACCATCTCGTGCAAGGGCCACATTCATGTGTATTCGTCCTAGATTTTTTTAAACAACAAAAAAAAAAAAGATAAAGCAAGAAACTGCATTCCTTTGTCTGGGGAAATCAAACATGTGTATGTCCTGCCTATTGGGCGGGAGGCAAACATGTGTATTTTCCTTATTTTCCTCCTCTTCCACGCGGAAGCTTAAAGCCACTCATGGCCATGAGGGTCCTGTTAGTCAAAAAAAATAAAATCCCTATCTCACCTCCAAAGAGTCAGATGCCTCTCGTTGAGAAGTTTACCCTTTTACCCTTGATATCAGGCCAGTGGAGTGAAGGGAGAACTTGTTCTCGCGGTCCGTGGACACCTGGTCGCAGTGTCTGGGTGCATATTTGCATGATGCTCAAGAGTAGAATGTGTGTGAGAGAGAGAGAGAGAGAGAGAGAGAGAGAGAGAGAGAGAGAGAGAGAGAGAGAGAGAGAGAGAGAGTGAGTGAGAGAGAGAGAGTGTGAGAGAGTGAGAGTGTGAGTGAGTGAGTGAGTGAGTGAGAGAGAGAATGTGGGTGTGAGTATGAGAGAGACAGAGAGTCAGTCAGTCGCGTAAGCAGAATATATCGTTTCTAGGGATAGTGCTGTGAGCAAGCTACGGCCAAGTCGAGCATGTAGAGAGTTGCCTACGCGTGTACCTTGCTGCTTCGGTGGTCTGGATTATTGTCAGGTTCTTGATCTCACTCTAGGTTGTGGTCAGCTGCGACCTGGATACGCTGAAATTTCATAGAGATAGTGAGAGATAGTTGACTAAAACGTGGTGCCAATAAAGCATCTCTGCTAGAAGAGCTCACGCGAATTCATTTCAGATAACATTGTTGCTTGCAGAGTAGCAAACATGGAGGCAGTCTCCTAGACAAGAGAAAATGCATGGCTCCAAGGGTCGTTTCACTGAAGCCACTCCACAGTCTTACCATTTCGTTTATTGATCAAAGGGCCACTTCCCTTCCTTTTGATTATGTCAAACTCATGGCCAACTGTGTATATATATTTTTTTTCAATCAATCTTTTATTGTGCATATTCTACAGGAGTATCAATAAATTCCCCTTCCTTCGGCTTCGGATGTTCTCACTGACGCACATTCCTTGCATTCTCAGCCGCAGGTGACCGACAGAAAAGAAATCTGGCGCCGAGGACTCTTGAGTTTCGATGGTTGTTTTTTGCTGTCAAATATTGAGGAGGGTGCCGATTATAGAAATTCCAGGGGTGGGTGGTAGGTGGTGGTGTGTGTGTGTGTGAGAGAGTGTGTGTGGTGGTGGTGCGCAGCGATTACTTCGCCGACATCTTGTACTTGGATGTATCCAAGATCGCCACTCCACATAATGCACATTGTCCTTGCTTATACGCGCATCCTATAAACCACCAAGAAAGTACCATAGTTAGTTTCGTCGTCTTTTTTTTTTTTTTGAAGATGAAAATCCTCGATATGCTGCCTTGCTTTATCCTCTCCTATTGTATAGTTCCTTTGATCCTCGCATAGTCAAGGGTTCCTGGTCCTTTACCTTGACAGTACATGGCCCCTTCCTGATGCACTTTTGATTTGCATGTCTTGCACTTTGATGTTGCGTATGGGTTGAACTTTGCCGTTCTAGAAATTAAATCGGTTACATCGATAAAAAAAAGAAAGGTCCAAAAGGTTAATAATACGGCAGCACAGTCTAACCATCTAGAACTCTAGTGGTTGGGAGAGTAGAGGCAGCAAAAAAAAAAAAAAACGACGGTGGTGGTGGTGGAGGTGATTCGTTACAAAAACATACACTCTCTTCTTGCTGAGCAGCTTGTTCTCGCCAAGCTTACGTCCTGCTGTTGACGAAGTCCCGACGGTGGTATTGCGTGCGCCGTCCTTCCATTTGTCGGGGCAGATCACCTTGGCCAGCTTCTTTTCGCCTATGTAAATGAAGGGGAGCAGGAAGAGGGAAGACAGGGAGGCGTCAGTGATGGCTCATGCTGTTCGAAGGGATGTGAATGTCGATGCAGCTTGTTTTGTTGTTGTTGTTGTTGTTGTTGTTGTTTTTTTTTCCTTTGGTCGAGTGGGTGCGTACACTTTGTGCAAACCATGATCGTCCTTGTAATGGAGAGAGAGAGGCGAGGATGGAGCGAGGATGGAATGAATGCGGCACATTCGATGATTCGAATATCCTTTTTTGAATGTGCAAAGCTGGCTGGCGTAGTCACATGCTGTGCCTCCACCGCATCGTGGCACCAAAGACGTTGGAGATTAATTGATTTATGAAATGCTATCGTCTGTGGTGTCTACAAGTATGTCTTTATATATCGTCAACATACACAATGATCTCTGTCGCCAGGAGGCCTCTCTCCTTTCTCTCTCTCTAAGCAGGCAGGCTCAGTCTCTTCCTGCTCGCATCCGCCAGCTGGCTTCCAGTTTTCCTCCTGCGCTTTCCTTCGAGGTACAGCATCGACTCTGCATATGTCCTGGGAATGATCCTGGACGTGCCCTTCACTGGGTTCGAGAACGTGAACCAGAAGGTATTGGTCGTCTCCCGGCTCTTCTTCTTGATATCCAACACATCTGCCTTGACCATCACCTGGAATGAATGGTGGTCTCCACCCTCTGCGTACACAATCTGCGAATCCAGCGCAAGGAACGTCCCGATCGACACTGGCTTCCTGAACGAGATCTCGTCCAACGCCAGGAATGTAGGGCGAGATGAGATGAACACTGACGCGTTGCAGAACGCGAGCTCGTATGCCAAACGCATGAGATAACCACCGAAAATCTGTAAAGTTGGAGAAAAAAGGAGTATTAGTTTCCTGGATTGGGTTCTTGGTTCAGACACAGTCAGGCAATGAATATGTCTCTTCTCTTCTCGTCTTTACCTTGTCGTGGATGTTGCGGTCCTGTGGCTGCATGATGTGGATGGCGCTCATCTGTGTATCGGCCATCCACTCTACATCATCTGGCTTCTTGGTCTTGGACTGGGGGTCGTCGTATTCAGAGTATTCCAGGTACAGATCATGGATCAAGAAACGCTCCGCCTGTGTCGGGGGGGTCTTTGTCAACGCAGAGTCGGTTGCTACACGCTTCTTCGCCTTATGATCTACAGAAGAAGGAGAAAAGCCAGGATGGCATTCAAGTTTATCAGTACTTTGATCAGCGTCCATGTGGACGTAAAGACATCAACGATACATGTTGTCGGTGCTTACCGTCTCCCATTTGGAACAACTTCTTTTCAGTGTCGTTCTTGAGCAACATGGGGTTCACTTGAGAGGCCTTGCCCGTGAGGGCATCTCTGGCAACCATGGTGAACCTAGCAACCAGGATGGTATCACCGTGTTGCCCTGGCTTTTTTTCAGAGATCTCTTCCATCTTCATGAAAACTGGAAGAAAAATATATAATTAGGTTATTTAGAGCTAGTCCACAATAGTCGATCGCATAGCAACCTTTTCTTCTAGAGACTTACTCTCCATGGAGCTGTATCCGACGTAGGAGACATGTCCCGAGAGACGCAGGTCGCTCACGCCCAAGGGCTTCAAAAGATCGATTCTGTCGACCGAGGCGGTGACGATGGTGAGAGGCGAGCTGTCGGGCTTGCCATCGTCGGCGTGCTTGTAGGCAATAGCTCCAGCCATTGCATCGAGGTCCTCCATGATTTTGCCATGCCTATCGGGGTGTTCGATTGTTTGATAGATTGATTGGACGATCGGGGAATGCGGTGTTAGAGATATTTACCGACGATATGCGATTAGAACAAACATACAAATCGCCTTTGTTAATACAAATCGCCTTTGTCAAAATGAATCCCCACCCCATCACCCCCCCACTGCTCAACATTTTTTTTCTTCTATCTTCTATCTCCTATCTACGTCGTTGTTACTCCGCCATCAGGCCATGGACGCGATGTGTATTATGTTTCTTTCGTAGTCTCAGTGCTTTTTCTTCACACGACCTACCTCAAGCTTCCATCCACGTTGATGTACTCTTCCAACAAGGCCTTATCGGTTTTGAACGGAAGGATGACCTCGGTGTAAGAGTCCTGCATCGTCTTGAGGACCAAGTCACGTTTCTGGTACTGCTTCCCCGGCAGGGGGGCCTCAGCAATTGAAGAGGAGTGTCCACCAGGGGATCCATGCTGGCCAGCAAGTTTGTCGATCCATGACGTGATCGGGCGTACAGTAAAAACCTTGCCATGCGGCAGAGACGTGTTTAAGGCAAGGACCTCTGTAAAAAGCAAAGAAAAATAAAAAAAATGGAGAACCCCAGCCGCGACACATGAAAAAGAGAGGGACAAAAAAACAAGACGTTTAGTTTTTGCGCCGAATATAACAGAGCCAAGGGTGCGTAGTCCCAGAGTCGGCGCTGCAAGTCTACCGACGACAGGTTGTGTTGTGTTCTGTCGATCCAATCCATCCATTAACATTCAAGAGCGAAGGGAGAGGGCCCTTATTAGAAAAGGTTTGCGGGGATTCCTTTTTTGGGCACACGTTGTTGTTTATGGTTAAAGTGGGATGTTGAAAGAGCTGTTGGGCATCGTGTTGTGATTCACAATCTGCCTCAAAATTGGCTGATTGCCGTGTTTGCAATTGCTGTGCTATCAGATCGACACGCACTGGGCCCCCCGTTTTTGGTGGGGATGATCGATAAATGAACACCGGCGGGGTAATGAACGCACACAGGTCAAGTACATGCATGTGGGAGGGGGACAAGGATAATTAATTGTTCCCGAAGAGCGGGAGATGCACCCCCAAAACGTGGAACTCTGGTCTATTACACAGGGGAGTCGAGAATCAACCCTGGATAGCCAGCAAAGCTGCCGTGCTTTCCTCCTCTCTTACCCGACGTTGCGACGATCTTGCCGGCCGAGTTGCTGCCGAGCTTGTCCAGGAGCTCGGTCCTGGTCTTTTCAAGCGAATCCTTTGGACCCTGGGCCTTGGCAGCGGAAGCGAATGAGAACTTCCTTGGGCCAAGGCCACGTCTAGAGGCCATGGAGGACACAAAGCCCGCGACAGTCTTTTGTGTGCGAGGGGCGTACATAGCGAGGGATATGATGTGTGACGGACAGGTGAGCAAGTGAATGCGTGTATGAGAATGCGTATTTGAGTATGAGATACTGTAAGGGATGAGGACAGGAGTGGAGAGAGAAGGAGAGAGAGAGAGAGTATGCAGGTAGATGAGAACAGGAATGAGCAAGGGTGGGGAATGAGAGAACAGAGATCAAGAAGAGCTGATTCGACGACAAGAGCGCTGCTACAGCGGGTGCAGGAACGGGCGCAGGGGATTGCGGCCCGCAGATCGACAGTCCTGTCGCAGTCATCGCTCTCCGGCTTTCCATTCTCCGTTACACCGCGCGTCTCACCAGCGCGCCGAGCGCGTCCCAGAGACCACGTCCTCGTCGATCCCCAGTCGATCCCAGTCGACCCCATTCTCCACGCACTACACGAGCTCCCCGTACTTCGCTGCACCCTTCCCATTGGCAGTTTGGCCGTCGTTTGGCGCGACGTGCCTGACGTGGATCGAATTTATCGTGCCTGTGTCATATATCTGATCTGTGGCGGCTCTCAGAAGTGGGTGTCCAACCCCAAATACTCAAAGAGGCTCGTTTTGACTGTCCTCATACCACTTTCGCCAGCAGTAGCAGAGTACCACCGGGGGTTTGAAGCAGCAGTGCACCCCAAATAGCTGACATTCAGTCTCCACACCGTCGTTCAGGTGCAACAAACAAAAGAGGCCCTGGATATGAACGCCTACGCCCGCCCCAAAAGAACTCGGGACAGCCGAGCCCTATTCCAATCTGCCCAATATACAGTGAATCCAGAACGGCAGAGGCCCAGGAAGCCATTGTATCATTCATCGAGTGTCGCTTGCTGGTCGATGCACCCCTTGGATCACAACACCGAGAACAACAACCAGTCACAGTGTCTTGGACTAGAGCCCAGAGGGGGGGGGAATGGAAGGGATGGAAGGGATGCTGAATGTACTTTTCTTCTTCTCCAGGAATGAACCATCCCCTCGCACCTTCTCTCTTCCTTCCCAAGCAACCTTTCCCCCACCTCCTCCGCCCTTTTTTCATTTCCCGGTCTTGCGCAAAGAAAAACAACACAGCAAGGAAAGACGCAGCACACGATGACGCGTAGAATCACGTTGGGTCTAATTGGGCTCATCGCCTTGTCCTCTGCAGTGACGATGGTCCACGCGCACGAGGAAGGGACCCCACACGACATGCCCGAAAACTCTGGACACGCCCCCGTCGAGGGTGTAGAGCTACCTATCTTTGAGGTACTGGGGTCCCTCTTTCCCTTATCAGATTCTCGCTGCCGCAAATATATGCTGATCTACTCTCCAGAAAAAAAACAGCGTGGGAAAAAAAATGACACGAAAAAGCTAACAAACATGAAAAAAAAAACAATTAGCCTTCGAAGATCAAGGCCCCATTTCTGGAGCAGTTCCCTTATGGCTGGTCTGACCGCTGGACAGCCAGCGAGGCGACAAAGTTATCCGGCAATGGAGACATCTTTAGCTATATCGGAAAATGGGCAGCGGAGGAACCCCATCTCTATCCAGGCATGTCTGGCGACTTTGGCCTCGTGGCAAAGACGTCTGCTGCCCATCATGCGGTCTCTGCATCTCTCCCAGAAGTGATTGACAACACTGGCAAGACTCTTGTGGTCCAGTAAGCCTTCTTCGATCTGAACATCTTTGCTTAGAATCGGCCGTTTTGAAAGATGACACGCGATATTAAAACGGATGTTCTCTCTTTGCTTTGCTCTCTGATCATAGATATGAAGTGAAAGCCCAGAACGGGTTGATATGCGGTGGTGCGTACATGAAGCTGTTGAGTGACTCACTCGAGGGCATCAAGTTCAAAGCGTTCTCGGACGAGACGCCCTACACCATCATGTTTGGCCCAGACAAGTGTGGCCTCACGGACAAGGTCCATTTTATCTTCCGGCACAAGAATCCCATCACCGGCGTCTATGAGGAAAAGCACCTTAATCCTGCACCGCTTTCCAAAGTGAGTCAGATCACTAGTCTTTACACCTTGATCGTCAGGTATGACCGTATATACTTGTGAATATGGAAAATGTAATGGACTTGTAGCCATGTCTGAATCATGATAGATATCGTTACTCACTTTCATAATGCTTTTGTAGACCTGACCAGACGTTTGAAATCAAGATCGATGGCGAGGTCGAGTCTTCAGGATCACTGCTGGAGAATTTCGTGCCTGCGGTCAACCCAGCAGAGGTGATTGATGATACCAAGGACAAAAAGCCCGCAAACTGGGTTGAAGAGGCCACGATCCCTGATCCCAAGGCCAAGAAGCCCGAGGACTGGGACGAGAATGCGCCTCCAACGATCCTGGACGAAAATGCAACAAAGCCAGCAGATTGGCTTGAAGACGAACAATCCGAGATTCCAGACCCGAAAGCGGTCAAACCTGAAGACTGGGATGATGAAGAAGATGGTGATTGGATCCCACCTTCAGTACCTAACCCGAAATGTCAGAACAATGGATGTGATAAATGGATTCGCCCATTCATCTCCAACCCTGAGTACAAGGGCAAGTGGTCAGCGCCCATGATCGACAACCCGGATTACAAGGGTGTCTGGGCCCCGCGCAAGATCCAGAACCCGGATTATTTTGAGGACCTGAATCCGTCAAACTTTGAAAAGATTGGGGCGATTGGGTTTGAGATTTGGACAATGCAGAACGATATTCTGTTTGACAATATCTACATCGGTCACTCGGTCGAGGATGCAGAGGCCCTGGCGGAAGAGACCTGGAAGGTCAAGTACCCAAATGAGAAGAAACTAGAGGCGCTGGCGAACCCAACACCGCCAGAGTCACTTTCGGATGATGGTTCGATGACGTTCAGTGAGGATCCATTGGGGTTCATTCTTCAGCATCTGCGGGAGTTCATTGTCCTGGCACGCGAGGATCCGATGGATGCGATTCATACCCGACCATTGGTGGTGTCGGTGCTGGCGGGTGTGGTGGGCGTCTCGTTTGGGTTGATGCTGATTGTACTAGGGTTGATGAGCGGCGTCCCCGAGTCAACGACGGATTCGGCGGTCGCTGAGCAAGTAGCGCAGACCAAGAAGACGGATGCGTCGAGTGCGGATGACGGTGAAGAGAGTGTGACCAACAGCCGGGAGGGAGGAAGTAAAAGCGAGGAAGAACCTGTGTTGCGAAAGCGGACGGGCGCTCTTGCTGATGATGAAGAGTAAAAAAAACGAGGTGGATGGACTATGTATCTCGCGTTTTGCTCTAATATTGGTTGGTTGTGTACCCTGACATAAGGACTATTGCTTTGGGTTGTTGTTGTGCGTGTTGAAAGTACAGTAGTTTACAGCGACAAATAAAAAAAAAGGCTTTTGATTAACAAGTGCAACAAAAAGTAATCATGAGCTGTATTCAGTAATCAGTAATTCTTTACACCACGCCATGCACGGACATTTAAGGAATGTGCCAAAATAGTCTACCCACAACTGCACTCAATGTGGCCTCGAGTCCGTACAACGCTTCAGTATTCCCTTGCTCATTTGCTTTCATCTACCACTCTATAGTCTGAGAACTATTCTGTGGAACACCCTTTCCATTCTTGTCCATTCCACCAAGGCAGTTCTGGGCTTTGACGTGTCCCTGGTCGGCGGCTTTCAGATACCACTCCATGGCCTTGGAATAGTTCTGTGGAACTCCCCTACTATTCTCATACATCGATCTTAAGCTACACTGGTCATCGGCTTCTCCATGGTTAGCGGCCTTTAGATACGGCTCTACGGCCTTGGAATGGTCCTGTGGAACGTCCTCACCATTGTCGTACATGATATCCAGGCTGTTCATGGCTCTGACGTGTCTTAGATCGGCGGCCTTGAGAAATCACTCCTTGGCGAAATAGTCATGTGAAACTTTGCCTTACTCCTACACAAACCCAGGCGGAATTCAGCTTCGGCGACTCCTTGTTTACTGGACTTCAGATACCATTTCATGGCCTCGGGACAGTATTTTGGACCGCCATAGCCTTTCTCGTACATGAAACCCAGGCGGTACTGGGCATCGGCGTGTCCTTGGATAGCGGCCTTCCGATACCACTCCCTGGCCTCGAAATAGTCCTGTGGACCTCCATTGCCATCTTCATACATGCCACCCAAGTTGTACTGGGCATCGGCGTTTTCTTGGACAGCGGCCTTCCAATACCACACCCTGGCCTCGAAATAGTCCTGTGGACCTCCATTGCCATCCTCATACATGCCACCCAAGTTGTACTGGGCATCGGCGTCTCCTCGGATAGCGGCCTTCCGATACCACTCCCTGGCCTTGAAATAGTCCCGTGGAACTCCATCGCCATCGCCATTGTCGTACAAGGTACCTAGGTTGCACTGGGCAACCGTGTCTCCTTGGTCAGCGGCTTCCAAATACCACTTTCTGGCCTCGACATAGTCCCGTGAAACACCCCTGCCATCCTGATACATGGAACCCAGGCCACACTGGGCATCCGAGTTTCCTTGGCTAGCGGCTTTCAAATACCACTCCTTGGCCTTGGAATAGTCCTGTCGAACTCCGCAGCCATTCTCATACATGGAACCTAAGCGACACTGGGCATGAGCGTTTTCTTGGATAGCGGCTTTCCGATACCACTTCATGGCCTTGAAATAGTGCTGTGAAATTCCCTTGCCAACGTCGTACATGGTACCTAGGTTTTTCTGGGCTCCGACGTGTTCTTGTTTGGCGGCCTTCCAATACCATTTTATGGCCCTGGAATAATTTTGTGGAACGCCTTTGCCATTGTCATACATGATACCTAGGTTGCACTGGGCATCGGCGTCTCCTTGGATAGCGGCCTTCTGATACCATTTCAAGGCCTTGGAATAGTTCTGTCGAATTCCCTTGCCAACGTCGTACATGGCACCTAGGTTTTTCTGGGCTCTGACGTGTTCTTGGTTGGCTGCCTTCAGATACCACTCCATGGCCTTGGGGTAGTCCTGTGGGCCTCCATTGCCATTGTCATACATGATACCCAGGTTGCACTGGGCATCGGCGCTTCCCTGGTTGGCGGCTTTCAGATACCACTCCATGGCCTTGGGATAGTCCTGTGGAACTCCATTGCCATTGTCGTACAAGGTACCTAAGTTGCACTGGGCATCGGCGTCTCCTTGGTTAGCGGCTTTCAAATACCACTCCTTGGCCTCGGAATAGTCCTGTTGAACTCCCCTGCCATTCTCATACATGGAACCCAGGCCGCACTGGGCATC
>MU616723.1:0-49169 GCA_025201705.1 Dissophora ornata | reverse complement strand
AAAGAATAAGAAAAAAAAAAAATGGGAAGCAAAATGCAAACAAGAGAGTGGAAAAAAAAATACAAGATTGATAGAGAGAGAGATGAGCCATTTCAAATGGCTATCCCCGTGAAAGGAACTGGGATAAAACATGAATTAAAAAAAAACACAAAAAGCACTTCTGTTTGTTTTTGTCTTTCCTCCCCCCGGCTCTTTAGGCAAGAGTCGTCGGGTAGTACATGTGGAGTCCATTAGCAGATGCCGAGAGAGCCTTGCCCTGAGCCACAACACGTTTCGCAGCTTGTGTCGTAATCGCATACAATGACAAACTGTCCAAGGGTCCCCATAAACGAGGGTCAACCTCATAAGCACCTCTCGCGCCCGCGTTCGGTCCGCATCCCATGGACTGGCAAGACAGCTCACACTTGTTGGGCGAGTACTGAGGAGGCGTCGAGGGGTGGTAACCCTGCTGGGAACTGCGACCTGATGACATTGACCGGTGATGATGGTGGTGATGGTGGTGGTGCATGGAGTGTGGCACGGAGGGATAGGGCGCTTCCGCTCGCGATGTTGGGCGATAGCAATAGTCTTGATCTTTCTCCAATGGGTGGACTGCACCTGGGCGCGAGTACGTGTTGGCTGGCATCGACGAGATGTCCTGACCATAAGACGATGATGAGGTCGAATATCCAGTCATATCGATGTAATAGCTGCCTGATGCGTTGCGCTGGTGCTGACCCCTGAACGAAGCCGAAAGAGATCCACTGCTGGCTCGGTGAGAGAATGCCGGGCGCTGCTGGTGTCGTTGATGCTGAAGCAAAGGCGACGGTCCTGCCGACATCATCTCCTGTGAAGCACTCATGCTCATCAATGTCGACATGGATGAAGAAGAGCGCTTGTGTGTAGGTACCATGACGGTCGGCTGTGTCGAACGAGGCTGAGATCCCATATCGTAGCTAGGTGCCTGATCAATAAAGTCGTCAAAGGCGACAATAGCAGACCTCTTACGCTGAGCAGGCTCTGGAGCTCCTTGTTGATAACCATATGGCATTGCAGTTGGCGACGAAGTGTAGGACGAAGTAGGTCCCTGATACGACCCAGCACTGTGCGGTCCATTCGATGACATGTACTGAGACTGTGAAGAGTATGCCACTGAGCTGATGGGGGCTTGGCTTTGTTGACTATAAGCTGTGGAAACAGGTGCCCGTTGATAGCGCGAGCTCGAGCCGGTTTTTTGATTGATCTGCTTCACAGAGTCGATGTAGTGTGAAATCGAAGCCATTGAAAGCGACAACGAACCAGTGCCCTGAGTGCTGCTGCTATGGTTGTAGCCTGATCCCGATCCATGCTGGCGCGTTGTCCCTGCTGAGCCTGAACTCTCCACTGGCATGGTGGTATGATCCATAGGTGAAATCGGAGACTGGGCCGCTGCTGCCTGTTGCTGATACGCCACCTGATGCTGCGATGGCATGTAGGTGCAGGTGAACTGAGTCAGGTTTGCGAGCCACTCTGTGTAGTGGGCAGAGCTGGTGAAAAGGCGGAAGTCGATACCGTTCAAGAACTGCATCTCAAGGTGGTTCACATCCTTGATCTTCATGCCTGTGATATCCGCCCATGTCTTGTTGGTGAAGGTATTGTCGTCCAAGAACTTGTTGGCCAGGATCAATGCACCTGTGAAGAAGCGATACTCGGCACCATCGCCCGTGTTGACGATCTTGTTGGATTCTTTGAGGTTGATCATCAACTGCTGGATGTACTTGAGCGATAGCAGGATCACACTCGGTGAGAGCAAAGTCGCACTCAGGACATCTAGACAGAACTTGCGAAACATTGGCTTTGGCTGCACAATATCCGACTCGGACATAATTCTCCGATGGGTTGGTCGGGCTGAGGGCTGGTGGTGGTGATGATAGCCAGAGCTGCTGGAGCCAGAGACAGGGGCCGATCGAGCAGGCGAGTAAGGGGCGATGCGACTGCAGACCTCGCAAGGACAGGGGGAAGACGAGCTGAGATTGGGCAGGGGAGAGGATGGGATAGATGAAGGAGGAGTTCCGGAGCATTGGCTATGGTTCTGTTTCCTTGGATTCTGGTGACCGTAGAGCAAATAGCAGACCATGTGGGCAGCAAACTCGGCCAACTGCACTATTGAATGTTGCTGCTGCTTTCTACTTGATGATGAAGAAGAGGAGGAGGAAGTGGGCTGCACAGGTGCGGCGGGGATGTTTGCGGCGGGAGCGACGATTTTGGTGTTGATCACCAAGGGAGCAGTTGCTCGCTGTGGCTGTTGCTGCTCAGACAGCTGGTGCGAGTGGTGCTGTGGTACGATGTGGGAACAGGACATAGCTGGGGCGGGCTGGGGAAAGGAATTGGAGGGAGTGGCAAGGTACTTTTGTTGCTGAGGTTGCGGTTGCGGCTGTTGCTGCTGTTGTGCAGGGGCAGGGCCTTTTGAGTAGCCTTGATATACCTCGGTCTGACTATAGTAGGGCGGTGTTGGGTGGTGATACGGGTACGAGGGCTGCTGCTGCTGCACAGTCAGTGGGGCCAGGGTTTGATGGGGGTGCTGCTGTTGCTGCTGCTGCTGCTGCTGCAGGTGGTTGTGAGGAGTAGCTGGATACATGGCAGCTCGAGAGGGGGGACAGCGACAGGGGCAGAGGATATGGGACAAGGGTGGGAGGAGGGAGAGGTGAAAGAGAGGATGGGTCTCGCTCTTTCTCTCAGGCCACTGCAGAAGGTCAAGACCGGTGGATCAGTTTGGAGGGCGGGAGGGGAGGGGAGGAGATGGAGTGACGGATGGATGGATGGGGAATGAAGCGAGAGAGTCGTGATGAGGAAAGAAGGAAGAGGGAAGGGAAGGTAAAGCAACGATGAAGAAAGGGTCGGGGACCTTTTGTTTGTTGTTGTTTTGTTGCTGTTGCTGTTGATGTTGTTTGTGTGCAGCTGTTGTTGGGCGTGTGTTGAGGGAGGCGTGGAGTGTACTGTAGTAGAGTATGAGAGAGCAGTAGAGTAGCGTTGAATTGATTCCGATTGATTGAGCGACTGATTGAGAACCAAAAGAGTAGAAAGAGTGGAAAGAGTGAAATATACAAGGCGAGAGCGCATTACAACACAGGCGCACCACTCTGCCAAAACAACAGCAGGTAGTGTCGGTGGTATGTGTAGACTATGACAGCAGCCTCGCATTGTGTTTATTGAACAGAGCTGCTGCCACTGTTGTATTCATCGCTGCTGCTGCTGTTGTAGTTCTGTCCCAACAACACTGCTATTCCAGCAAGAATAGAATCTATAATCGCCATGTGGATGTGTTCTGTCCTTTGCCAGCTGCTCTGTACTCTCTCGCCATCGTCGCCGCTGGTCCTTGCCTCGCTACCCTCGTCGCGCGCTCCCTCTTTCCTTGCCGGATCGACTCTTTACTTGGGCTCGATTCAATACCCACCGCTGTCCACAAACCATGTTGTATATATTTTATTTCCTGTGTCTCCACCAGGGGGCATCAATCACACTCTGTAATAAAGAGGGCCTAGAGCTCTGCGCTCTCCTCCTCCCCCCCCTTGCTACTCGTCGTGTTTGTCGGTTTGTTGTTCTAGCGAAACGAGACGGGGCCGCCTGTTTAAAATAAACCGATATATTTCTCTTACTCAGCAGGCACCACCATCGTACCCGCTCGGCCAATATTCGCCGCCGTGGCACACTGAATGGCTGGCACGCTGACAGATACCGCCCCCCACACGCATCCACAACAAACAATAGCGATGCATGTTCATCCTACTCCCCCCTAGTAAAAGAAAGAAAGAAGGAAAGAAAGAAAAGAAACCATAAACAACACCGTTCAGTGGCACTGCGATAATCATCAAGTATTGCATCGACAATCCGTCGGCGTCGACAGCTCATATTTTGCACTGTAAGAAATATCTTCCTTCGGCACATTTTCCGTCGAAGGGAAAAAAAAAACCAGACCAGTCGCATCGTATCATATGGCATTTAGCCCAGTCGCTCTCATTCAATCCAGGTAGTCTTTATCACAAAAAATCAACAATAAAGATCTGATCAGATGAGTGATGTCTGCCCTAGACTCCCCCTCCAGCTCCCGAAAATGGTTGCAATGGATTGTTGCGTACGTACCATGGTCGTTTGGGGTTCAAGGTGGGGTAACCCCTTCTCTCCCTTCCGCCATCCCTCTCCCTTTCTTACCTTGACTGACTGACTACCTGCCTTTTTTTTGCTGCTCTTGCTGTTCCTGTAAATCTATGATGTACGGGAGGGGAGAGGGAAAGGAAGGGAGGGAAGGGCGTTCAACCAAGAGTCGCAAACCCCACTATATGCCAACAGGTCCATCCCAGATGGAAAAAAAGGAGACAACACCGACAACCCTCTCTCTCTCGCACGCACAACAACAACAATAGAACCGCGCGAAGGAGGAGGCAACATTCGCCAAGAATGGATCGGATCTTCTATCCTCTCCGTCATCATACACGCAGATACACATCCCCACATCCCCTACTAGCTCCTGCTTATATCGTCAAGACAAGGCGGAAGCGGATCATACGCATTTGTCTGGTTATTGTCTAGGAGTATAATCCTATTCAAAATGAGCAACAAAAAAAAAGGACTGGGGCGAGAGGGAACCTATGGCGTTGGAATAAATAATAATGAGCGATGAAAAATCATGGTTAGAACGTGGGGATTCGCGTGAACAGATTGTTGTTTCGTGGAGCCCTTTGTCTACCATTCGCTTGCCGCATCTCTCTCTCGGCGGAGGCAGGCTCAACTTCCTTCCCCCCCTCCCCCCCTCTAATAATCACTGCCACTCTCATCCATCTGTCAATCAGCCAGAGCACAAGCGGGCACGGTACGTCGCGGTAGCAGGGCTTGTCTCGTCTTGTTGTCTCCATTCCCACTAGCAGAAATGTTGTTTTGGGTGCACAGGATTATTCGTTAATGACCTTTTGAGCATCAAACAAGAGACGCATGTATACACAAACAACATTATACACGCGCTCGCCTTACCCGCCATAGTTCCGTTGCTTCTATCCCTTCTCTTTCCCCGCGTATGCTTAGAGCATCACAACAATAATTATAATCGTTGCATGAACAAGAAGCCTGGCTCACCCCCCATCATCATCATCCACCAAAAATCTCATATTATTTTGTGAAGGGTACGGCTCCCACCCAATTCAGGTTTTCGATCACCTTCTAGTCGCCGCTCTCTAGTAGCTCTCGATCTCTATCTCTCTTTTTGTCTCTCTCTCTCGCGCGCTCACTTTCTTCACGAGCCAAATTTGCACTGACCAGACCGTGGTATCAATACAATAGTTCTTCCATGCCGCAAAGGCACCCGCACACTATCCTTTCCCATGTTAAGGAATAGGGTCTATTTTGATTGATCATTTGTTTCGAAATTACTCCCCCCTCTCCACCCCCGACCACTCACCCACGCCCACGACCGCCCACAACCATAAACCATAGTAATAGTAATAATGACCATAATTTTTATGCAACGAAAATAAAATGGAGACCCCGCGCCATGAAAAAAAAACAAGGCGCACAGAAAAGAAACCTAGGCTGGGATCCACCAATTAGCTTACAATCGTTTCTGCCAAGAAGGCGTCAGTTCCAATCCGAAAAAAAAAAGCCAGAAACCGCGCGTTCCTTTTTCATTTTCAATTTTTTTTTTCTTACTCCGGCAATCCACATAATAATCGCCCGACTAGGGAAGATTAATCTATCCGGAAGAGAGAAATATTGTGTGTGTGTGTGTGTGATACCCCTGGAGTGACGACGAGGAGGCCTTTGCTCGCTCTTTGTTTTCCTGCGTAGTCAGCACCAAAAAAAAAAAAAAATGTGGTTCTTTTGCTCAGCATGGAGTGAGGTTGCGAGATAGCGTAAACGCCGTCAGTGACCCTGTTCCGCCTAAATGTGCAAACTTCCACAATGTACCCACCATCAATCAAAGAACGAGAACCTCCCCCCCCCAAAGCCCAACTCAAACAGAAAGAGTCTAGAATAGAAGACAAGAGACGCGTATGATACATGAGGACGGACTCACGCACAAAGGTGTGTACATGCGTGTTTTGGAGTTTCTTCAATGTCTACATTACGAGAGCAACAGCTGAGCGGACCTTTCTGCACTAAATACATTTACAACTTTCTGCGCTTCCATTTTACGTTTAGTTCTACCCCGAGCAGCATGCAGCTGGTGGTGTCTCTTCTGTTATGAACAAATAGAAAGCTTTAGACCAAGGAAAATGTCATTTTTTTTCCGGAGGGTGGTACTTGTACGCAAAGCATATGAACTTGCTCTACGCAACGCTCTTTCACATCATGCTCAAATGCTCCGCCCCGTCCGACAAAGAAAACTATAACCCCTAGCGGGAAACTCATTGACAGAGGGAAAGCAAGCAACATCAACAAAAGACGAGAGTTGCACAGGACAACAGCAGAGGTCCATCCACCACAAGACTGCAAATGCCTGCCGGTATGCGGCAGCGATAGGTTGTCTCTGCATCGATTGGACGTCATCTCCTCATCTCTGTCTGTATAAATTGTACATATCTCTCTCTCCCTCCGGCTCTTACGCCTTCAAGTACCTTTGAGCTTTTCTTACTGCAGCACTGTCGGATCTTTCATCTCGCAGGGTTCTCTTGTTTTATTTTATTGTAGCTCTTGCTCTCTTTCTCTCTCTCTTTAATGAAGTGAAGGGGTTCGCTAAAACAACTGAGCAAGAATGTGATTGCTTGCATCCACACTACCCGCGGCGTGTGCTTTTTCATAATAAAGTTGCTCTTCTCTATTCCCTCCAGGAGATTTCTGCCTTTGTCATCTTGTGCCATCTTTAGCTGCTGCATTTTGGTCACCAAAATAAATTTTGCTGCTCAGAGAGAGAGTGAGAGGGCGGATGATTCTTTTCTACATGTACTTGAACTTATTTCGCATGATGCTCCTCCCCTCCCCCCTTTTTCATTCATCCGGGCGTTTGCCTTGTCCTATTCTTTGTTCCTGTGCATGTTGGGGTGAGTGTGGCGTCAAACAAAAATAAAACGCCTGATCGAACCTAGCGCTCAACCAATTTCGTTGATAGCCCACGTTACACTGCGCGATGAAAGCTCAAAAGCCGTTGTATGTAGTCATCTCATCAGACATGCGCTGTAGCGTGGGCGTGGTAATCCATATTTGCCGCGGGATCATATATTTTCATTGCGCCAGGCGCCATTCGCCCGGCCATGCGTCACGATTGATCCAGTATTTTCGCCCGACTATTGTTTCTCTATCTATCTCTCTCTCTCTCTCTCTCTCCCCTTCGCCCAAAAGGCTCCTCTTTTTTTTATTTTTTTTTATCGGAGACGTAATTTGCCCTAATCAGGGAAATGAACAAAAGACAAATGACATAGAGTTGAAAGGCAGTCAGGTCGGCGCTCAAGTTATTTTCAATCTCATTCCCCCTTCAAAACACGCCAGTACCCAAAAACACCCGAGAATAATAGGGATGAGATGGAGTGCTCGTTATGAAAAAGAGAGAGCAACGCAGACGAAACAGACAAGGCAGACAGACATATAGAGTCTGCACGCGGAAAGGATGATGGGCTTCTATCTTGAACCTAGAATTCCCCAAACCTACGCCCCCCGCCTATTTTCTTTTTTATGTTTCGGCTATGATTCGTGTAATCTTCATGTGTTTTGTTTGCTATTGTTGCTATCGGCGTCGTTTCGCTCCCCACAGTAGGCTTAGTTTTGCATGTATCTACCTTTTCGGTACCTTCCCCTCCCTAATCTTGGCCCTGATCAATTGTGCGCCTGCGCAAAAAAAAAAATTGATCTACTTTGTGGCGATGAAATTTTTGGACTATAGTGGACCGAATGGTGTTCTCCTGCAGCCCTTCCGCCAAATGTGTCCTCATGAACTAGACACTGACTATCTAGCTGTATTCAACAACCGGCAAAAGCATCGGCGTTTACTTTCACTGCGCCAAGGACAGAGTGGGTTTTTTGACACCCCGGACTTGACCTATTTCCCGGTGCCGTAGACACGGGGCACCCTACGTTAGTACACCCGAGACCTTGGGAAGGAAAAAATATACGGCTAATTATTTTGATGCTAGACTGTCCGACGCGTCCAACGGCCTTTGGACCCGTCCAAAAGCACATTAAAAGTTCAAGGTCATTATTGATATTTATTTATTTATTTTTATCTTGCAACGTGTACTTTCTGCGGTCAGCGGGTTTTCTTTGCGAAAACCAGAAGGGTGTCGCGCGTACAAGTCTAAATACATAAACAAACACAGCACTCTCAACGGATGATTTTTTTTTTTACTGTTTCAACTCGGCCTCCAACACAGCTGCAACTTCGGAAATGCTGGGGAGAGGGTCCTTCCTCATTACATCCAGGATCTCTTGCAGCTTTGCAACCACCGCAGGTGTCTTAAGCGTTGTGCCTGCATGACCAAAAAAAAAAAAAATAGGTAAAAGGGAGGATACCATTTGTGCTTCCGCGATTAGTATACAGGGCTTTCCTCACCACATATGAAGTACTGCGCTTTACTGACGCCCTTGTCTTGGCAATCTGGCAGCCAGTAGAAAGCGAATAGGAGACACGCAGAGAGAACGGGGGCTATTTGAGGGACTTTTTTTTTTTCCGTTTTCTGATTACCTTGAAGTTTCTTGACGAGAATCTTTAGCAACTCCAGTCCTTGATTGCGCAGACCCACGTATTTATAGTCTCGCAGACTACCCTCAAGCAGGCTGTCCAACAGCAATAGCATCGAGGTTTCAGAAACGACACTGGGTGATGCTGAAAGATCGACTTTGCTGATGAACTTGTCAAGAGATTCCAAGAGAGCACTGCGGACATTCCAGATATTCCTGACAAGGGCTTTGCATACATGAGACACAAACTCGGTCGAGTGTTGTTCTGCGAGTGAACACAGCCAAGAAAAATAAAAATAAAATAAAATGCATAAATAATAGTCCACGCGCCAGAGTATTGGCTGAAAGAGAAGCTTTAGAAACAATCGACGTCTTACCTTGCAACTGCGGGTTGGTTGTCCAAGCCATCCCTAAAGCCCTGGCGGCGCTGGCCATGACCATTATCTGCAAAGGCTTATCAAGTTCATCGTCGTCGCCGTCACTGTCCTCTTCGTTTTCGAGGATCGAGAATAGAAGAGGTTTGACCTCGAGGTAGTAGTCGACCTGAGGGAATCCATCAAGGAACTTTCCGAGCGCATCGATAGCGTATCGACGATATTGCTTGTTGACCTTCTTTGCTTCTCTCAAGAGGATCTTTAAAACAAGAGACAGTAAACAAACTGGGTGTGAGAAACGCGGCAAAGGAGGGAGAGGAAAAATAACAAAATAACAATAGTAGTAGTTGTTTCCTTTTTTTTTTTACTATGAACATTACCTTGGCAATCTCTTGCAGCTTCTCGGGTTTGTCCACAAAGTATTCCTTTGAGGAAACAGTGATGGCAGGGAGTAATTCAACGATATGTTCTTTGCCCTGCCAGGTCCTTCCGGACAATCCATCCAAAATCAACGGCAACAAGGTATCCATGTTTTTAGTCAAGTCTAGCATGGCATTGAAAAAAAATGCAGAGAGAGAGATCGTGTTTTAGTTAGACACCCTTGCATGAAAAAAACCTGATCTCGATCCTCGTTTTTGCTGGGAGTAGTAGCGAAAAATTTACCCATGACTTCCGACATGGCCTTGAGTGCCTTGGCTGACTGTTTCTTTGCGTTCCACGATGAAGACGTCAGCTGCTTCGACAGCAACTGCACAATCTCCAACGCATACAACTTGACAGCTGTCGAGGATCCTGTCGTATGCTCCTCCCAGATTTCTTTCCAAATGTTACTAATGTCCTTGTTGACGTCAAACGTTCCGTAGAACACGGTTGGCAAAATCGCCGATGCAACGCCCTTGAATCGATCCGACGCGTTCTTGGAAATCTCTCTTGCCGTGATGGCAGAGACCGATCGAAGTTCTTCTTCTTCCGTATCGAGGTAGTAGCCATCAAGACGCTCGATAAATTTGACAAGCGCGGCGTCGGTTACAAGTCGAGACAGGTATCCGACTGCGACAGCATACGATTTTCGGACGGCAGGAGATTTATCCTTGATGGCGGAACCTAGGACCTTGAGGATGGTTTCGCTGGAGGGTCGCACGACTGCTGGCTTCTTGATGCAGATGGACACCAAAAGATGGGCGCATCCTGCCTATAAAGTCAACAATCGCAATGCCGGTTGTTAGCAAGTGCACTCAGATCGTAGTCCTGTGCGTTTATTGTGAGAGAAAAAAACGTTGTTGTACCTTTGTTGGGAGGCCCACAGCCTTCTTGATGGTCGCGATGAGCTGCTCAGTAAGCACTGGCATAACGGTATCGTCCACATTCTCGAGGCAGGCTTCAACACCCTCCATCTATGAAAAAAAAAAGGAAAACGAGCATAGCAAAGCGTAAGTTGCATGTTCCCTCATCATCAACAATGATGAGACATTTGAGTCCGAGATGTATACCATTGGAGACAGCTTGGCGGCGTTCAGGCGTGCACCCTCCAGCTGCTCCTGAGACACTTGGTACTTGTCCGTATGGAAACTCAGATAATCTATGTTCAGAACGCGACCACACAAATTAGTCAGAGGACTGTCTCTCTTGCCTTTCACTCAACCGTCTCGCACTCTTGTACTCATAACAAGATACACGTACTCATCATCTGTGGTTCCATCGTTGTCAAACCATCCAGCAACGAGACCACAAGCGTAGGAATATGTGATCGGAGCAATGACCCAGCCTGTTTACAGATCTTCAAGATTGTTGACAGACTGAACTTGGAGACTTCCTCTGCACTTGACATCAGGCCCTTCTGGACAAGGAACGGGATCATAATGTCTAACACGCGTTGGCCCTCCGCAGCAGAGACATGTTTGGGATCACAGTACTTCACGGTCATGAGTGTGAGCGCTTTACAGGTCTTGAAGGCCGCAGCTCGGACACTCTCCTTGATGTCATCCAACGTGCGAAAGGACATTGTCCAGATGCTCTCAAGGTATTTTTCGATCTCTTCGACAGAGCGACCCTGGAGCAAATCTGCCATAGCCAAACAACTAAAACAAACAAATAAAACACAACGGATTAGGGCGATGATCATGCTCACGTTCTATTGCGTACTCCGGGAAGATCATGCAATTTTTACTGCAAAGTAACATACCTTGATTCACGCGTTCTCCAGGCCCTGGCGCCCATACCCTCCAACAAATCCTTGATAATAATATCAAAGTATTCCTGAACAGCTTTCTTCGGCTCCTTCACCAAGGCTCTCCAAATGCTCGTCATCGCCTCATTCACCTTCGGGTTCGGATCATACTGGTATCTATACAACTTTGGGATCAAAGTCGCCAAATAAGGTTTCAATTCTGCCTCTGCTTGCGACACAATTGACGAGAACCCGAACGCGGCTCCCTTTCTGGACTGCCACATCGAATTATGACTAGCCAGGTGCATGAACTTGTAGACGAGTTCAGGTTGGTTCATATCACTCGCCAGCGACAAAATGGACTGGTAGGTGGAGAGAGAGGAACCGTCGGGGGCTTGACCAAGAGAGTCGTTGGCAAAGATTTCGGTGTCGCCGGTGATCTTGGGGGCAGCTTTGCGGCCCTCGCCAAACATGCCGACAAGGGAACCGACAAGTTGTGAGCGGATGGATTGGTCGCCGAGATCGTAGACCAAACCGATTCCCTTGGACGCTACTTCTTGCGTCAACTCTATCATCAGAGAGAGAGTGTGTGTGAGAGAAAATAAATGGTTAGGGCATAGTGTTATGCGGATCGAATCGCTGGAGTTTGTTAGTGCGCTAACCATCTGTGCGACATACCATCACGGTCAGAAAGAAGGTTGGAGAAAACAGAGTGGATCCTTGGAAGCTGGGTCTAAGTAACATAGTGACAGGTAGGGAAAAAAAAATCGATTTCTGTTAGTATCCACATGGCAGGAAAATAAATGCTCATTTCTTCTTTTCAATTTTTCCATAGCGCATACCTTGACGCTTGGATGAGTCGAGCAGAACTTGACCAACGAAAGCAGCCAAATGCAGGCCGCCTTCTTGGATGCTGCCTTGGGTGAAGTCCCCATTTCATTCAAGATCGTGTTCAAGATACCATCCATGACCGCCACATCCACATCAGTCTTTGATGGCTCCTGGTCTGCCACATCCGCAAACACATCCATAACCGAGCTCTGCCATCCAGCACCAATACACGTAATCGCCTCACCAATCGTAAAGTTCACTTCAGCCTGCTTTGTCTGCTTCGGTCCAAAATCATACAGGAACGTCAAAATCTCCTTGACCTGATCTGGGTTGCCAACGCCCACATGGCCCAAGGCTGCAATGGCATTTTCCTGAGTCTTAATATCCTTGGTGTTCTTGGCCGTCTCGATGAGTTTCTGAACATCCTTTGTCGCATCCTTGGAAGGCAGGACGCCATATCTACCGATTTCGCCCAGAGAGATACAGGCACCAGAGACAAACATGTTCGTCTTCGAGTCCAGATCTTCCACAATCTGAGCAATCATCTCCTGTACTTCCGTCTCGGGTACGATCTCAAAGACCTTGGTCGGGTAGCGGTAAAAGAGTCGTCCCAGAATAAACCCGATCGCCAAGACACTACCATGGCGCTGCTCCGAAGTCGTCTGCTTTGTCGTATCCTTGACCACCACAAGCAACTCCCTGAGAAACTGTAGGAATACCTCGCGTTGAGGGTTGGGTTCTCCCAAATTATCGGTGCCGACAATACCGATGATGTGCGCCACAGCATGTCGTGATTCCGGCTTTGGGGATCCGACAAAGGGTTTAAACCAGCCCAGACGGTTTGCATACTGTTGAGACAAACTGCTTGGCGCAAGAGAAAAGAGCTCTAGCAGACAAGTCAGTGCAGTCGAGTGAAGACTCTTGGCCTGAGGTCCCTGATGGTTTAAAGCGGTCTCCAGATAAGAAATATAGAGCGAGAGCGTCTTTTGGTCATTATCGATCTGACTATCCTGTTCCCACATAACCTTGAGCCATTCCTTGACCCTCTTGCGAGTCGTCGGCGTGAACACAAACTGCTGAAGTTCATATTCATTTGAAGACTCTTCAATAATCACATCTGGATCTGCGCTCGTGATCAACAGTCGACGGAAGAACTGTAGGATATGAATGAACACTTCTGCTGGGAAGCCCATGATAAAAGATTTGCCATACGTCGGTCTCGCATGCACTTCCTCGGCTCTGCTATGAGACGTCCTGGATTTGAGACTGATCATCTCGAGCAGCTTAGTGAAGTCAGGCAACATGGAATCTTTGCTGGCAGTAGAGTTCTCCTCGAGTGCACGGGCGGTGGGGAAGGTGAGACCACGCTTGGCTTCTTCTCGGATCTCGAGCTTTTCGTCCGCAACGGTCATAAGACAGACGTACTTGGATGAGATTTCCGAGAACGGGAAGAGTGCATTCGCATACTTGACTGCACAGAACCGTGCCTGATGCCCGTCCTATATATATTTAAAAAAAGGGTTATTTCTTTGAATCTTCGCACAATATCATCTTCCCAAAAAAAAAAAAAAATATACCGTGGCTCTTGTCTCTTTCATCTTACCATGTTCATGTTCGCTTCGATGATGGACTGAATGGTCTCAATATCGGCATCAGTAGCCCAATCCTTCATAGGCTGAAAGGCATCCAGCATCGTGCACAGGGATTCCTGGATGTAAGTTTTGACATTAGGGGGCTGTGTTGTTAGCTGTCCAAAGAGCCCTTCTACAATCGGTAGGTCCTTCCTGAAAATCTCCGGGATGCGCTTGGAAATCAGACCAAGAGCTACGTAGGCAAAGCCCTTGGCGGATTCGCTTTCAAATCCTGAAGCCACATCGTCCTTTTGAGTGTACTTTAGCAATCCCGACACGAGAACCGGAGCAATCGGCTTCAGTGCTGCTTTAGAACTCTATTTCAATACCAAGATATCAACGCCACTTAGTATCGGTAGCAGGGTCCTTGCTGCAATAACTGCACGTTCATGAAGCAGAATAAAAGTAAAAAAACACTAAGGTGCGCACCATTCTTGCGATCCATTGGACAAAGGCCATTCCTGCCATAACCAGCTTCGTGTTCGTCGTAGTGCCTAGTAGTTTAATGTAAAGGTATTTGTTGAGCATTCCAATGTAGTGTTTGTGTTTAATCCGATGGATGTCTGTGTTCCTCTATTCACAATGTTCATTATTACCATAGAGACAATCAAACGAGACTTGCAACGCCGAGGGGAAAGAATCTGACGCAGTTTTGGACTTTGAAAGATATCCCATAATCCTAAGCTTCACCACATTCGAGCTCGGCTGACGGAAGACGTCCTCCTGGCCTATTTTATATACAAGAGTAAGTATGAGAGTGTCTGCACATGAAAGCGTACTCGAGCCATAGAAGTTTTGCACGGATGTTGCGCTAGATAGTTACCAGGTACGGGTTTGCCTCGATTAGAGCCTTGATACATCTGGTACAATCTATCAATAACCATCTTGTCTTCCAAACTTGATAACCTGATTCTCTTCAATCCATCCTCGCCCATGCTCGAAACTTCGTAATACGCGTCTCCCGTTGCTGCGATCAACGCAATAAGTCTCTCCAGATGAACTTGTGCAGGCAGTGCATCTGGAAATGCTGTTGTTGAGCAAATGAAGCGCAATGCTCCTGTCTGGGTACACATAGCAATTCAAGAAAAAAGTATTTTCAAGGTCAGTCAAAAACATAAAATGCAAAGGACTGGTGGCACTTTTCTTTTTTCTGATATCAAAACACTCACCTTTATGTCTTTGAGTTCACTGCTTTTCGCCCATGGCGCTTTGTCATTGTATGTGACGAACAGAACAGATTGTGGACTCATTCCATCAGGAGGAGGAGGGGTGGCAAACGTCGGTCCTGCTGTCGCTGTGGAAGGCCCAGCTAGTGGACTATAAATTGTGGTATTTCCACAAAAGTCGTTAGATTTTTTTAAAACTTGGTTGCTCGCACTTCATGTTTCCTCCGCACTATATAGAACAAATGCTCACCTGGACAGTTCAAGCTCGCTCGACTGTAGGCGCCTCTTAGAACCCGCTGTCGGTTGACGATAGAGCAGAATATCTTGAAGTCTAATTAATAGACAATTCGCATCTGCAGGGTTCGCCTCAAAGTCATAAGGATCCGATGTCGTATTATCCTCATTGTGCTGCTTGATCGATGCTAGGGTCTGTTGTTGATAAGCAAGACAAATCAGGTCGAGTAGCAGGAGCGGACACTAGTGACGACGATGTAATATCATGCAATAACGAACGTACGGGGAGAATCATATGAACAAGGGTGGTTTGCTGCGCGACAGGGCGACGTGAGATTCCCTTGACCAATTGCGGCAAAACAGCCACTTTGTCCTAGTTAGAAGATAAGAAAACAGCATGTGTTAACATCGATGTCCTCAATTTGTTCAACAGCTATCATTGTCCATTAGGTCGACGAGTTTTACCTCCTGGGGTATGCGCTCGTATCCCATTTCGATGTAGATCAGGGTGAAATTCTTAACGAGAACAGAACTCTGCTCAGAGAATTGCAGCAGCAGAGCAGGGACTGGCAACTTGATCGAGGGCTTTGGTCTGATCCGCTTATTGATGTGGGTCAGAATACCAACCACCTTTTTTTTTTTTTTTTTTGGACAAGAGGCGTTTTTTTGGTTAGACACGATTGTCCGCGTAGATTGCATTGACCCAAATGTTTCCACAATTGCTCCAGGAAGTGTAGGAGACATGCGTACCTTTGCGCGGACATTCTCGGCAGGACTGGCGAGCTTCAAGAGGACGGGGCAGAGGAAGGTGTTGAGGGTCTTTTCCAATTGAGCGTCGCTCTCCGCCAGCGCGAATCGCAGTTCCACGTTATCCAGGAGTTCTAATTGATAAACACCCATCAATTGTACACAGATCAGCTACTGTCTACTTTTCAAGGTGAGCTCACGAAATGGCGAGATGAGGTGATGTCGCACTCACGGAGATCTTTGTCGGCCATGGTGAGATGAACAAAAAAAGGCTTCTCTTATTTTTCTGTTTATTTCTTTTGCTTTTTTCTTTTTTTTTTCCGGGAGTGTTATTCTGGTCCTGTCCCTGGATATTTGTTTTCCCCGTGTTGTATGCTGTTTCTTGTCGGTCCAGAGGTGTTCGCGGCGATCCTGAGGGTGGAGGTGAAGAAGTTGAGGAAAGAAGGTTGGTTTTTTTTGCCCCTTTTCTCTCTGCTCTTCATTTGTCGTGGGTTGCACAGTGTACGCACTCGTGAGACGCGTGGCCCCCCCTTTGTGACTGTAACTACATGTCGCACTTCTCCCATCCCCATGCCACGGACAAGGGGAAGGGGGGGAAAGCGTGGGGACAAAGTGATTTGCTGCAGTAGTTGATGGCAGACCAGCAGACCAGGGCAAAGCAAAGCAAGCAAAGCAATGATGCCGTCTCCACTCCTGTTATACCCTGCGCTTGGGCGTGTTCAAAATAGATATTCGACCACTCTTTTCTTTCATACAATCTCCACTTGTCCCCGGGTGTTCGCTTCTTTTCACCTCAATTGTCTTTTTTCTTTTTCTTTCTTTCTTTCTTCTCTCCCTCTGCTTCTTTGCTTTCTCTGCTCCTTCTGCAACCACACATAAAAACCTCTGCGTCCCTTCTTTCGCCACACCTTCAATCAAAAGGGAAAAAACGCACGTAGGCGAACCACCCTTCAACGACAACACTTTCGGTAGTCAACAAAAGGAGGGTCTTTCAATCTATGAACACGGAACGATTGCCTCTCGCAGACGAGGAGCCGGCACCACGCTTCTCCCACAATTTCTGGGTAAAAGCAAGGAAGAACGAGAGAGAATGCGTTTTTTTTTTTTTTTTTTTAAGTTGGCAGAGTGTGACAGGAACTGTGCTGATCAGGCTTCGTTTTTTCTTCCATGGCTAAAACTGGAATGTGTTTCTAGGGCAAGGATGATGCTGGCTACTCTGCATTGACAACTCGCATGCGACATGCCAAGCTGACCTGTCAGGAGATCTTGGGCATGTTCCAGGCACGGTATGTTCTTTTTTTTCTCTTTATGTTTTTTTAAACGCGTTTGGTACCCTCCACATGTCAGCAATGTGTCACGCACCACCCCCCTGTGAGGGGCCTCCCTATTTTGATAATGACCCCGCCGTTCTTCGACTAACGCATCCTATTTTCGTCATAACACTAACGAAAACTTTTTTAGGGCTGTTCTCGAGGAAGAGTATGGCAAAAAGCTTCTCAAGCTGTCCAAATCGCCACTGGGGAAGGACGAGCTGGGGTAAGAAAGGCTTGACAAGGCTTTTTTTTTTTTTTTTTTTTTTTTTTATTTTGGGAAACTTACCCGACCACACTTTTTCACTTTGGTAAATTTTAGATCCCTTCGCGACTCACTCGACGTTGTTCGTTATGAGATTGAAGCAACCGGGAAATCACATATCGAGCTAGCTGGCAAGATGAAGGATCAGCTAGAGTCCGCATTGGCAGAGTTCAACAACAGCCAGAAAGACAAACGGAAGCTGGTAACGTTGACAAGACGGGATATTATAAGACTGGATAAGGATTGTTGACCATTGATCCACCCGAAAGCGACTAAACTTTTGTCTAATCTGTGTCAATAGCATCAGGCTTCGATTGATCGGACGTTCCGAAACAAACAGCTCTACATGCAACAGCTCGTGAAGGTATCGCGCGAATGTCTGGCACATTTGTAAGCAAAGACGAGGTTGACGCTTTTGTACTGCGCACTAATTGCATACATTCCATTCATGATTATTCTGATCAGGCAAAGGAGAAATACGAGACAGAGTGCATTCGGACTAAAGGTCTGTCGGCAGCAAAGATGAATCTTGTCGGAAAGGAGCTCGATAAAGTGTCGATCAAAATGGAAAAGACTGAGCTTGCATCTAGGGCAGCAGGTAGGACAAAATGTGCACGACTGTGTTGCTTGGTAGACATTCGCTTGCTTCAAACTGACAATAAGTTGTTGTTCTTGTTGCAATGCCAACAGATGTTGAATATCAGGCCAGCATTCGTCAATTGACAGAGATCAACGACAAGTGGATAGTGGAGTGGCGTTCAGCTTGCGATGTAATGTGTTGTTCATGGATATCGTATCAGATTCAACCCGTTCCTCGGAACTGCCAATAGTGCGCCATTTAACATCCAACCTGGTTTTTCTATTAAAACAGAAATTCCAAGTGCTGGAGGAGCAGAGGATAGACTACTTACGTATGACACTCTGGAACTATGCCAACATCATATCGAGCACTTGTGTCGCGGATGACGAGGTTTGAATCAAGAAAGAGCGTTTTTTTTTTTTTTTTGGCAAACAATTGAAGCCAAACCGTCTCAATCCGCTAGTGCTCGCTCACTCAAACATCACAAAACCCCACTCCTTCTCCCTCTCCCTCTCTCTCTTTTTTTTTAGTCCTGCGAAGGCATAAGATCTTCGCTAGAACTCTGCGACGTCAATCAAAATCTCCAAAGCTTCATTGACGCCTTCGCCACTGGCGAAGAGGCCTCTGACATGCCCATTTACATCGGCTCCAAACATACGGACGGACCATTGCCCGACAACAACAGCAACAACAACAGTCCCGCAACAGCAGAGAGTCCCGCTGGATCTCGTATTCAGGATGCAAGGGTCAGAACCGTCGGTGGTCCACATCAACCCATCTCGAGCCGAGAGAGCTCCGCACCTTCCTCTCGACGTCAGTCGGTTTACTCCGCCACTGACAGATCGGACACTATGGAAGGCACAAACGGGGTGACCTCGGGTTCGGGAGCGGTATCGGGAGCAGGGATAGGAGGTCATGTCGACATGGCATTGACAATAGGAACGAACGTGTTTAAACTGGACCCGCAGACAACGGCAATGTTGAACCAGGTTGACGACACCACAACTCACGCGCCGCAGGCAGGAGGGTTCCCTGTCTCGTCAAAGTCATTAAATGGAGAAAATCGACCTCCTTCGGCATCTGGGCATTACCGACCGCAGCAGTCCTTGGAGGAGAATATTCTCGGAATCTCGCTAGATGCAAGTGGTACAGTAAAGGAAAACAGGTTCCCGCATTGGCAACCTCAGGTGCCACTGCAATCACAGCCATCACCAGGGTTTGCAACGGGACATGGCGCGCCATACCAACAACAACAACAGCAACAACAATACCAGCACGGTGCTTTGAATGCCCTGTATCACGCCAATAATGGCGGCAGGGTGAACCCAGGTGGAGAATCAGGCAATTTTGCAGTCCACACGCGAAGTCAGACAGTGCCTATCCAGAGCGAGCACACAGGATCTCATTTCCAAGGCGCAGACCCTGCAGCACTCCATCGCAGAACACCCAGCGGATCGTATGCAGCACCTCAACAATACACAGGAAATCAGCTCGGGCAGGCTGTGGTTGCTGGTGGTGGAAATGTTAGTGCTCCGCAGGTGCCTAAGACCTCGCAGATGACGCACGATGGCCGGCCCATCCTGTTTTATGGTAATATCGCGTTATAAAACCGTCGTCGCGATATTATTTCTTTTTTTTTATTTTGTGCACGAAGAGACACTGACCGAAAATTTTTGTAATGCACATGCAGTTCGAGTGATATACGACTATGACGCGACGATACCTGAAGAGTTGAGTCTGAAGGAAGGTGACATCTTGCAAGTGCTGCACACAAGGGACGACGGATGGTGGGAGGGCAATTTGGTGGATGAGTACCGCGGGCCAATGAGAGGGTTGTTCCCAAGTAATTTCACAGAGCCGACAGCTTGATTGGATTAAGGACCAAAGAGTGAAGAATGAACACAGTGATGCAATCATGGCGCTGCAATAGAAAGAAACGGTTTATTGAACAATAGAGCTATGATTTTGTTATTCGACTTTTGTTCATTTTAGAGTGAAAAATAAAAGAAAAACTGAAAGCCAACTGCGGATTATACGTTGAAGGACATGATGTGGTCAAAGACGGACAGCTTCACTGCCCGATCTCCTGTCCACTCGAAGCGTACATGGCTCAACATCGATTCTTCCGACCCTATATTACACAGCACAGTTCAAGGTATGTTAACAGGTAGTTTCGAATCTGTATGAACGGAATGCAACAAAAGTATTTGACAATGTACCTGTGACGATAGAATCCTGAAGAGCAAAATCAAAAGTACGACTTGACTGTTGCGACGACAATGACGGAATGCCGCTATGGTGACCTGGCCCACCGCCACTTGATGTCGACGACGAAGAAATCGATTTCGAATGTCCCCACAGTCCGTTCCCGCCCATCAACATTCCAAAGAAGCCTGGGTTCGGGTGCCAGAGCCTCACCGTGCCCTCCTTGATTGAGCACGAAACAATTGTCTTGCCATCCCGAGAGAACGAAACTGCAGATACGGGGTTGAGGTGACCCTCAAGGATTTGCCATCGAGTTGCAGTTTGAAGATCATAGACAATGATTGCTCCCTCCAGGGTTCCAACAGCCAGTTTTTGAGAGCCGACATGGAAGTCAAGTTGGGGAAAGGAATGAACAAGATCCAACATGACGGAAGTGGCGACAGGGAGGAGGAGTTCGCGGATTTGTGGGACAGTGGGGTCAAGTGATTTGACGATCGCCTCAGCAATCCGAGGAATGCCGTTGTACAGGACAGTCGGATTCTGATAGTAGTTGCATACCGAGTTCAAGGGTTAGAACAGAGGTCATTCATGCTTCAATGACATTAACAAAAGCGAAATCATGAAAATGAAAATACCTTTCGTGAGAAGATTGAAATGAGTTTGAGCAAACCCATCCGATCGGTTGGCTTCTTGGCATCCACGATGTCCTGTGTAAGTGTCGCGACAAATAATGCTGGATTGATAATCGCAATCTGCGCAATCGCCCTGCGCGCACGCCGAGTCACTAACGTGTTACTCGTCTGTGTGTCCGTCGCCATGCCAAACAATGTAGTCAACACAGCATCTGCGCGGATAAAGGGTTGCCATGACCCGAACCCCTGCGCCAAAAGATCAATAGATGCAATTTTGTACGATACCCTCGAGTCATCGTTCAAAAGGATCGTCAACGACAGCGCCACTAACTTTCGAACTTTTTCTGGAAGTGCCTCTGCGTTCTCGGCACCCAGGATTCCAAGAATGATGGCAGACCGTGCCATATACTGACTGGAGCACGTATCCGGCAACGCAGCAGCGGGTAAGAATGCTGACCAGTATTTAACCAACGTAGAGATCTCTGGTTTGGACATCCGTTCGATCGCAGAGAGCAAGATGATCTTGGTGGCCTCCTGAATCTCCACCTGGGGGTCTTGCCAATATTTGGCCAGGTAGGAAAGAGATGGTGGGCAGAATTTGGGTCCGACAACATCTTGAACAGCATTACAATAGCCCATGGCCCACATGTCCATGTCAACATTCAAATTCAGCACCGCGGCTATGATTTTGCTTAAAGCAAGGATGGCGATCAGTTTTGACGCCGTCATGGTCGGAGACACACACCACGACTCACTCAGGTTCGCGCTTGCCGAGGGTGCTTGTATCGAGATGTTTCCGTACGCGCCTCTCATTCCCAATGCGACGGATCGGACGGGCTCTGATAGACCCAGTAAGCCTCTGATCGAAATGGCGTGTGCATCATCCTCGGTGATCAACAGACTCAATCCTGCCTTGGCTGCATTCAGACATTTCTGGACCTTGTCCGATAGAGCAGCGGGTTGTTCCACCGAGGATGCTTTTGCTTTTGTGGCCATCTTGGATTGTGCATTAATCATTCTCTGACGTCGAGGAGATAGCTTGGTATCAGGGGTATTGGATGACTGCTGCTGAGCTACAGGGGCCACAGCAACGGTGGGGTAGTCGCTTGGTAGTTCCGCGACACGTGCAGATGACAGGATGCTAAGAATGTGTTTGAGATTGAGGACTATTGTCTGCACGCCGACTTGAGGGATTTAAAACAAAGAGACGCATAATAGTGTTAAAAGATAAATTTGAGTAGAGTCGATGAACAAGATCTAGTCAGTTGTTTACCAGAGTCCTGTAAGGGTACAGTGATGCAATCGAAAGCCAGTTTCGACGAGTGGGCGCGGACATGGGGGATCTCACTAGTCAGCGAAATACGATAATATCTCAGTACACGATACATTCCGTTGTATTGGGTACTTTCACTCATCATGCAGCCGCAAAATCCTCAGGTCCTCCTTACCATACGCTCCATCGAGAATCCATCATAATTTCACGGGCAGACTCTCCTTTGATGATACGATCCAAATGTCCCGTTTGCATCTGCCAGACAAAGGCCGTTTCATCGGCATGCCACAGTACAATGTAGTCCTCTGGAGGTCGCCACTGAATTGACAGTAATGCGTGTTCATAGCCGCCAAATAGGTAGATGCTACAAAGACAATGAGTCAAGTTACTGGCTTGTTATCTACAAGCGTGCAATGACCACTAACGTCTCGGTTCAGCCTTACCAGTTCATTTCTTCGATCGAGATAACGGCGACTGAGTGATCCTCCGCGATCGATATCACGCTCCTCCTCATCCTCGAATTCACATCCTCTGGCGCCTGCAAAAAGTGCGCCACCGGTCTGCTGTGGTTGTTGAAGCACGCCACCTCGGTACCCGACCTAAATAACGCGTGTCACGAACAATCGCTGCATCAGTTTTCAGTTCCATGGCCAGTTCATACGTCCAAGGGTATTAATTCACCTACTCAATATTCCAAATCCTGGCTGAACAATCCTCTCCGCCTGTCAGCAAGAAGGACCGCAGCATTAAATCATCCGAGGTAAATATACTCGTAATTGGACCCACATGTCCCTTTAATATCCTTGTCTCCTTGGAGGGTTCGGACTTGAACCCAGAGGCGAGTGCTGATTGCGCTTCGTCAATCGAGGTTACCCAAACATCTCCCGAGTCTAGTATGACAAGGATTGTGTTAGGGGTGTTGCTTTTTCTCGGAGAGGATGGACGGCCTTGCGGACCAAATGTTAAGATAGTACTTACTACAGCCCAGTGCAACCGAAGTGTCGTTAAGCATCACAGAATAACTCACGATCGAGGGTGGGAAGGCATTCTCCTTATTTGAATTCCACTGAATAGGTACCTCATGTACGACACCTGCTGTTAGACAAATAAGTTTAGGATCAATCCCTTGTTTCGGGTTACGCGGCGCCACATGTTTAATAGGTCGTACCTTTGCTCTCTTGCGGTACAGTATTCGTATCCCGCACTTTGATGCTAGAGTAGAGGAGTTCCTCGCCCGAATTTCGAAGGTTCAGCAGATATGACTGTCCATTGCTCTTGAACAGGAGCACAGATGGCAAATATCCTAGATGAAGCTTCCATTCGTTGACTGAGGCGGACAAGCATAAGTAATGGGCTCTATGGTCGCTAGCAAGGTCCATTCACTCTCAAGTAACTATTACCTATAGCGGGTGTGCTGGATACGGTAGCCCTATTGTAGCTTTATTGAAAACAATAGTTAGATTCAGAATATCCGTGGGCGTACTACAACTTCGAGCGCAGAAGGGCTTAAAACTATGGTCTTACCTTGACTCTGCTGTCAGTTCCGAGTTCCCTTCAGCTGTGGCATGGCCGCCCCTCAGTTGAAGCTCCGTCACGGAGTATACAAGAATACGGCCCGACTAGATGCGCCCGTAGTTGTGATTAGTCTTCCATCTGCAACGATATTATCCGCCATGAGAAACGAGGTTACGTGGAGGAATGCTGGTCTCTTACTTGAGTCCACAGTATGACTTTGTCGGTGCTAATGAAATCTGCGCCCGCAAGGGATTCGTTCTCAGGACATGGGATCATATAGCAAGCCTTCTTTTGGGGTTGGATACACACGATCTAACATTCAATTTCAGGCTGGTAAGTATCCCAAAATAAAGGATAGTGAGAATGGCCACGGACGCTCGGAGGTTAGAGGATCACTCCTCCATATCGGATGTAATGTTACCTGCGCACAACTCCTTGTGACTAATGCGACCCACGACGCATCATAGCGGCACGCTCTCAGCGCGACTATACTATCGTGCGTGTTTGTACAAATGTCGTAGACCTTGGACTTGACAATCGTCAGGCTGGAGGTGTCGAAAATCCACATGGATAATTTACAGTCTGTCGAGACCGAAAGGATTCTGCTCTGATGTTGGTCTATCATGAATACGCAAACAGACCATCATCAGACCCTTTTAAACTTTCATGCATGGATACTGAGGGTCGAAGGCGTGCTCTCTTTTACGTAGATATCATACCACTGGCTGGTAGGGATGCACAGTAGACCCAATCTAAATGGCCACCCCATACTCGGACAATCTCTAAAGACGTCGAGTCCAGGATGCAGGCCTCATTCGATGTGCCGGAACAAACAATAAACTTTGGTCCCGAGCCTGACTGAGCCCATGACCGCGAGCATCAAGTTGCAGCAATATTAGCATGTAGGACTTAATCTCGATAAGCGTTGTCTATTTTTGGGATGGTCCTTACTTTCTCCACTGTTGAAAAAACTCCCAAGTACTCGGGCACTCCGATAAACGCGCCAGGGTTTGATTGCAGGCATCTACCGTCGGCCAAGTTCCACTTTTTGACCTCCCTATCATTGGTAATGTGCACACATCCACAGAGGGTTATGTCGCAGCGCTTTTTTTAGGGTCTCCTGCATACTCTTGCAAAAGCACATCACGCTGAAATGAAAGAAGCCATGGCGACTATCCTACCCATCTTCCGATGCACTGACGAGGATCCATTCGCAGGTCAATTTTGTATCACCTTCCACGAGCATGGCCTCCAACGCCGTGACGCGACTATTATGCCCTATGAGCAATGAGCTTGGCTCCAGCTGTTTTGAGATATAGAAGTGCATGCAGAAACGGCGCCTGTCAGTTCAAAGTTTCGTAGCCGTCATGGCGCCTCCTCCTCGCCGACAATAAAATGGGTATTGTATGGATAGAGAACAACATACAGCGACTTCATCAAGGGTAGAGGTTCCTGCTGAAGAGCCGCCTGAGGGACTAACGCGCGCTTTGAGGACCCAGATGAGTCCGTCTTCAAGACCAGCGACCACGTAGTCAGCGCATGTGAGAGTCGAGGATATGGTTGCAATTGAGATACCCTTGGTCCAGAATGCAATTGGAATGGACAGCGATGCCGATGCCATTTCTATACTGCCGAGAGTCTTGAGTAGTGTAGGTTGTTTGCTCTGGTTTGGGCGTATTGCGGGCAAGCAAGCTCTTCTCAGTGTGGCGCGCGGGAGTGAGTGTTAAGTCACGTCACGAACAGGCCATTGAGCAGTAGGGGGGATTCCATCGCATCATTCATCCCTCCGCATCACTTCGCCAACATCATTCCGCGGTTTCTCCTGTCTTTGTTTTTCTGGAAAATACACCTTCTGTGACATACTTGCAGGACCCTCAAATAGCAACAACTGTCGCCAGCAGCACGAAGCGCCGCCACCGGACCAGACTCCAGGATGAGCTTCGCTGTTTACCTTCAGACAGAGCTCGTTGCTTTGTCCAACGAGGCTAGACGCAAATATCCAAACATCAAAGAGGTACTCCTGCGTCATATTCCTGGAGTCTTTTTTTGCGTATAACCGCCTGAACACCTTTCGTCAGTACACCTCGCTAAAACGCTGATTGCACGGTCGTTGTAGGCTGCCGAGGCGGTGATTGCACTCTCACGAAATCCAGAACAGATACAAGGCTCCAATCTTGCCACTGGTAGGTAGGCTTACACCAGCAAGCATTTGTCAGCACCAAGTTACGTGTACTGACTCATTGACGCTCTTGGAACACAGTGCTTAGCAGGAACCAAGATGTGCTCAAGCCTTTTCTTCTAGCGTGCGAGACCAAAAACGTCAAGCTGGTGGGTATATCCGTGGGATGTTTGCGGGAGCTCATATCACATCGCGCCATGCCAGAGGTAAATAATGCGCTTTCTCTGACAAGAACGTGAGTAGAGACAGGTAATACACGGATGACAATAGGATGATAAAAACTAACGCTGTTAATGATCTCTGACAGAGCAAAATCCAAGAAGTTTTAAAGACGCTGAACGATATCATGTCGCAAGGTGCAGATATCCAACTCAAGATTTTGCAAACCATTCTACCGCTTCTCACCAACTACGATGTCCACGGAGATTCGCTCGCAGAGGTTTGTAAATCGCCATTTCACTTGTATCGTCAATTCGTCCTACGTGGCAGAACATGGCAACTCCACGTAAGGACAGATGTCATGGACCAAAAATTAAATGTAAACATTTTTTCCCCCCGTCTATTTCTTGGCAGGCGCTTCTTCTATGCTTCAGACTACAGGACTCTAGAGTGGTTTATGTCAACAACACGGCAGCCGCGACTCTTCGTCAATTAGTGATCTACATTTTTGAAAAAGTTGGCGATGAAGATTTGAAAAGACAGGCATTAGAAAAGAACACGACTTCTCAGGGTCAGGAGAAGAAGGACGAAGAAAAGGACATTCAGTTATCGGAGCAGGAGATTGAAGGGCAGCTCGGACCATGCGCGTTGGATGCATATATGCTGTTTCGGGATTTGTGTCTCCTAACGAACGCGGAACATGCTCGTTTTTTGAGGCTGAACAATATCAGCAGAACCTTTGGACTCGAGTTGATTGAGAGTGTCCTTACAAACCACTTCCATCTGTTCAAGCAGGTAAACTTGACACAACAAAATCAAACATTTTCGCGCCGCAGAGGTTCGTTGAAAAGCGACATTGCTCTAAACATCAGTCTTTTTTCCTATTCGTCGCCATAGCACAAAGAGTTCGCTTCGCTTTTGCGTGGGAGTGTGTGCCCGTTGATTATCAAAAACTTTTCCGACAAGCAGGATTTCCCACAGACAATGCGTTTCATGCGCGTTGTATATATCCTCATCAAGCAATTCCATGAGATTCTGTCGATTGAATGCGAGATCTTTCTTTCGATGTTGATTAAACTCCTGGAACCAGAGGGCAACGTCTTGTGGCAACGTGTTCTGGCAATGGAAATTTTCAGGGGAATCTGCGGCGATAACGCTTTAATGAGGCGCATCTACAAGGCATATGACCAACAAGGAACCAGCACACAAATCTTTGGGGATATGATCAGTGCGATCGGGCGTCTTTCAACGGAGAAGCCGCAGTTGATAGGCGCGGGAAGTTTTGTACATGACATCTCTGAAATCACTAGACCATCCAGTGCTAACGAGAGGGACAATGGTGAAAATGGAGCTGGAGGCCTGAGCATCGCGACATCAACCATGCGCATTCAATGGTAAGCTCTAACACATTGCACCGTCCCATGTGTAATGTGTAATCTCTGTAAAACCCAGAGTGCTAAAAGTGCGTTCTGTAAAATGGCATAGCGTGGATCAATTGGACAAGGCTGATCCTCCTCAAATCCCAGAAACATACCTGTATTACCTCTCGTTGGTCTGCATCAACTCAATTGCGGATGGGTTGGCGTCCTACATCTTTCCCATTGTCTCACAAGCCCTGCTTGATCAACAGCGACTTGCACAGGAGCAGCAACAAAAGGGAGCAGGCGAAGCAGGCGATTCACCAGGAAACTCCTCACGACCCGTTCTTTCCGTCTTCCCAGACACCAACTCTCTGGATTTTTCGAAAACAAACGAATCGAACGATATTGTACTGGTGACCACCATGGCAGAATCCGCCTGGCCAGGACTATTGGCCGCATTCTCTTACTTCCTTGGCTCCAACCTCGACGAAGAGCTGTTTCATAACGTGATGCGGGCGTACCAAAACTTCACTAGTGTATGCGGCGTCTTGCAGCTCAATACACCCCGGGATGCTTTCTTGACCTCGCTTTGCAAAAATTGCCTTCCAGTGCCCCCAGCGCTAGAACAGCGATCAGGACAGCCTACTGGAAGCAACGCTATTCAAGAGGCAGCTGTGCCGAATATTACAGAGAAAAACATGTACTGCCTGCGTATATTGCTCAACGTCGCGCAGTATCTTGGCGGTACATTGTATGACAGCTGGTACCTTATTCTAGAGACGATGCAGCAGGCTGAACATCTCTTGAATACGAAATTGCAGAGGGGATCATCTTCCGGAAAAAAGATTCCATCACAGGGTTCATCTCACCAAGAAGCGGATGTGTTGGCTTTACTCAATTCGTTCAAGCAGTTGTTCGATTTATCGACGCACCTTGAACTTTCGTCATTCAAAAGCTTTACAATCGCACTCTGCAAGTTGGGCGCTGCTGGGAGTGGCCTTCCTTTTTCTGACGGCAAGGGATCTACCACTACACCCTTCCTCAGGAGCTTGAGACATGTCAATGTATGTATCTTGCCTGTGGCCACTACTGTGATATATCATTAAGCGAAGCTGCGAGGCTTTATTTACCAGGATCACCTATTGTTCCTTCTATTTCTCCCCCTAGAAATCGGATGACAAGTCTTTTGCGATCGAGAAGCTACGACACATCCTTCTACTCAATGTGGATCGGATCGCCTCGGGCGAGAAGGGCACCACAGTGTGGGACATTGCCGTTGGCTACTTGATTGACACATCCAACCACCCCTTGCCATCAATCCGTATCCGAATGCAAGCCTGCGACGTCGTTTCGGATATTGTCCTTGCAGCAATGGCGCGCGCAGGACAAAGCTCGATAGCAAAGCAAGAGGAGACGGAAATGCGGGTGATGAGAAACCTGCGGGAGCTAATTCAAGGCCACAGCAACTCTTTGGTGGAGATTCAACGCATGGGCTTGGAAACCCTTAAAAAGTTGCTCCAAACATCGAGTCAGTCTTTGTCGTTCGGTTGGGGAATCATTTTTGAGATGATTCAGAGCGCGATCGGACCGCAATCTCTGAAGGCATCAGCAGAGCCATTACCCGAACATGGTGGCGCGGCTGACGAGAGCGGGCTTCACAGCTCGTCAACAGGATCTCTGAAGCCGACAGGACTCGTTCGAATCGCGTTCCCGTGTCTGCAACTGATCACGGACGTTTTGTCGTCGTTGAATGCAAAGAATCTTCAGTTGTGTATCGATACTTTGGCGGCCTTTGGTTACCAGACGGAGGATCTTAACATTTCTCTCACCTCTGTGGGTCTGCTCTGGAATATCTCGGATTCCATTCAAAAGAGTCTGCGGGAACTCGGGCCGTCTGCTGAGGACAAAGAGGCGTCTGACATGGTCTCTGCTGGACCGGGAATCGTTGAAGATATTGTGCTGGAATTCCCGGGCCCTGAACTCTCATCCAAGAACCTCAATGGACTCTGGATGCTACTTCTTTTCAAGATTTCAACACTTTGCTCGGATATGCGTCCTGAGGTCCGGAACGGAGCCATCCAGACATTATTCCGAACAGTCCAGATTAATGCGATGAGCCTGGACATGCGGTCGTGGAGACAGTGCGTTTGGAAGATTCTATTGCCGCTATTGGACGAGATCGAAGTGGCGTCTTGTCGAAAGGTTGAGGAAGTGCCCGAGCCTGCTCCTACAGGGGCGTTCGTGATGCGTAATGACTCGCCGAGCAAACAATGGGACGAGACACATGTGCTGCTATATAATGGTCTCGCAGACGTCTTCCAGAAATTTTTGTTGAAGTTAATCAAGCTGGATGATTATTTGGAGGCGTGGGTGTTCTTGATGGAGTATCTTGAGACGGCCTCGCTATTTTCGTCACCAGATGTCGCCATTGCTGCACTGAAGGGCATCCAAACAATGATGAATGTTCCTACTGTCAAAGATGACTACACAACAGCCAAGAGCGACTTGACCGCTGATGAACGCGAGACTCGCTTGGCTCAACTCTGGGACACGGCATGGCTGATCTGGGAGAGGATTGGCTGTGCGATGATAGGGCGTGAGCCTTCCCTCGGCGCACGGCGCGAGGACTACAATGCACGAGGCCGACCCATGACCGCCAGGTTTACGCAGGAGACACTTACGGAATTCATCAACATCATGCACCAGCTGTACCCAATCCTGGCCAACAAATTTCAGTTGAAGGATTTACACGCGTTTTTGGACGTTGCGTATCTAGTATTGGTGTTTGACGCCAGTCCTGTGTATCGGCCCGACATAGATTACTTGTCGCCATTGCAGGTTTCGATTCATGATGCATATATGCTGTTGAATTTGAGCATGATCCCGGGCGGTCCAGCTGCGGTGTTGGAGCAGCTTGCGCATCAGTTCTTGCTAGCCTTCCAAGGCGAGACTGGTTCTGGTGGCGGTGGCGGTCTCTCAAATACGCCGCAGAATGGCGCTGGACCTGTGAGACCGACGTATATCGCGCTTTGCAAGGCGACGGTGACGAGGATCACGTCCTTGCTTGACAAATTCCAGCGCGATAAAGGCATTTATGCAAATGGCGTATATGCTAAAGTCCTTAAGGTATATTCCGAAGCACCTTTCCTTTTACGGTGATGATTGATGGGTCGTTCGCGCCTCATCCTAGTCAGCTAACAGACCGTTGCTTTGATGACCGATTTTATCTTAGTCGCTTGGCGTTGCTATGAGACTGAGGTACAATTGCCCTCCTTCCTATAAGCATTTGGAGGATATTCCATTGTGGAAGACGGCCACCGCGGCATTTATGGAGTCCATCAGAAACTGCATGTCCATTGTGGAGAGCTTGGAGAAAGGTACGCGGGACTGCGTCTGTTGAATTCATGATCGATGTAATGCAAGACGCGCATTTATCTAAAATACTACTGCCTTGGGTTGTTTGACCTATGTAGACATCCCCGATGCACCGTTTTTTGAGATCTGGCGCGAGTTGGTTGTGATTTGTAATGGAACCATGGCCCCTGCATTGTAAGTGGTCCTTCGTATTCTCGACGCTCCTGCATCTTAGCATCATCGTGGCACTCACCTCTTAGTCCCATCCAATATGTGTGCTTCAAAAAATAGGCCTATTCCATTGTCAGAAATGTCTCTCAAACACCAGGCTCAGGACGAGTCCTTCGATTTAGTCTACCTCCACAGCTTGAAGACCAAAGTCTTTTTCAGGATGGGATACCATCGCGTCCCCAAGGAGACCTTGTCAGAATTGGTCCTGATCCTGGACCACGCTGCAAATCTTTACATCATGTCGACTCCTGCCATGTTGGAGTCTTCCGCAGTGTTCCCTCCAGCATCTTCAACAACGCATTCTTCGACACCTAATATTCATAACCAACGACATCACCAGATCAAATCGCCTGCAACCGCAACTGCGGACGAGAGTCATTTGGATATTATCCAGGGGTTGGGTATCACGTTGCATTCGACTACGAATACGATGGTCCCGGTGCGGCGGGAGCGGTTCGCATTCGCTTGCCTCGAGATATTGTTTGATTTGTGCTCCTCATCAAGACATGAAGTACCTGCGCCAGGAATACTGAGGGAGAATAGTGGTCTGAACGGGGTGGGCGGTATTAGCAACAACAGCACTGGCAGTAGCCAAAATGGTAGCAACAATAGCGGTGCAAGTCCCGTGGAGAAAGAGTTGCAGATCAGGACCGCAAAGATGGCAATACCGGTACTGATGCAAAGGTGCCATGTTCTGCTGGATGCCTACAGCACGGACCAGGCGCTTTTGGGCAAGTGTCCGTTCCCGAGATTGAGGCATCAGGAGATTTCATTGGTCTTGCAGAGATTGAATGAGCTACAGTTGGTTCCGGGGATTCTTTTGCCCGATGGCGGGTCCGGCAATAATGAGCGACAACAGCAGGATATCGGTAAGGACCTCTCTTACTCTTTTCCTTGATCATGTTAGTATCAACCGTTATGACTTGCTAACATTTTGTTTCCTCCCTCTTTCTTTAAAACACAGACGATATCAAGCGCACAGTTCTTGCTGGAACGACAGCACATTTGTTCCACTTGTACGAGCCATTGACAGATGCGATGTTTTGCCATGACCCCGAAGTGCTGCTGCTGCTCAAGGCATGTCTTAAGACTGCAGGACGGTCCATTGGAATTACCAAGTGATGAGCTGAGCCCCATAGCTCGAATAGATAGTAGCACCCCACAATAGATGGAAGCACCCCACAATAGCTGTAAATGCAGTGACAACAGATGTCGTTCCTTCGCATAAATAGTGCTGACGGTATAATTATTTTAAAAATATGAATGTCTTGTCTGGATGAGCACACTCTTAGTATTCATCGAGTTCTTCTAAGTACTCTTCCTTCTCATCTTCACGATCCGCAAGACTCTGGTACACAAGCGTGAAATCCTCTGCCTGAGTCAATCCCGATGCCACAATCCACCGCGCTCCAGAACCTGAGGACGACGACGACGTCAACTCTTGGAGCAGCCGCCGCGCATTCTCCTCACGCTTTTCATCTCTTGGAAACAACAAGTTGTCCTCGTTCTGCTCCTCGGCATCCACAGCCGCAGCTCCACCTCCCGCTCCCCTTGCTTGTTGCTCCTTCTGCAACAGCAATTCCCGCTCCTGCTGCTTCATCCTGTAAAACTCCTCAAACTCTTGAGGTGTGGGTGGAGAACCATTCCTGTCAGCATACGACATTGTCGACGACGATCCCCACGAGCTCAACGTAGATCCTGGTGCAGGAGCCTGGTATCGGAGTGCGGCCAGACGACCACAGTATCCATCCTTCCAGAATAGTGGGTTCGACACCCATTCCTTCACACAGCTCTGGAACGCCTCTCCAGAGTCCATCAGCGTCGAAGCTGAGTTCTTGATACACTGATGCAAATGAGGCCCCATCATCGCTACAAGTTGTTTCGAGACAACATGAGTTCTGGAGAGAGTCCAGTGTGCATGTTCGGGCGTAGTGGAGCCGCCGGCGACATTCGCATCCTCATTGCTACTCTCGCTTTGGGGTACGGCTCTGTCGCCAAGGTCTTCGGCGCTACACCGAGACGCCTCAGAGACAGATCCCGAAAAGGCCAGATCGTCCTTCATGGTCAAGAGTCTTCGGGGTCGAGATGATAACAGGGTTGAGACCAAGTTCTCAACATGGATGTAGTGAGTGGTGTCGGTGTTGAGAATGAATGAGTAGGTGCGAAGGGCTGGTCCTGCTTGCAAGCTGGTGTTGTTATAGAAGAAGTGGAATGCCTATGTGCAGGGCAAACAAAAAAATTGCAAAGGGGGGTCAGTCCAAGGAAGCCATTGGGAGTGGACCCCTCTCCCTCCTGCATGTCTGATTGGCAGCACTCCTGTTTTATTCACCTTCAACAATCCAGAGGGGTCATCCGTCTGTCCGTTCTCCAGCACGGATGGGATCAACATCTTTCGCATAGGTTCTTCCTTTGAGTATTCAGATTCACCAGCCGCACCACCGGCCCCAGCGCCTCCAGCGCCACCGCCTGCATGGGCCTTTGCCAGAAGGGATCCTTGTCCGAATCGAGGTGACAGGGACTGGGCGCGACCCTGGAACTCGCTCGGTCTTCGCATCACAGTCTCGCCATCGTGCTCTCCCACAAAGAAGACACTTGCTCCAAAATCCTCAACGTCCTTGGCCCATGTCCTGGCAATAACTCGCTTGAGTTCAAAGTTGGCGGCCTTGTTGAGGGATGGCGAGGGATGAACCAAGATGACTACCACAGGCTCATCAACACTAGTCGTTTGACAATTGACAAAGAAAACCAGATGAGAAATTGGTTCCTACTGCTGCAGTTGAATGAATTAAGATGGAGGGATATTAAGAGAGGATCGTTACCGAAGTCTGGTGGGACGGTGGTTGGGTGGTGAGCGATGAAAGATGGTCTTGTAGAGAAAGACGGTCAAGAGTCCAGCAAAGACCACTGCAAAGACCCGCACGGCCTTTGATGTAGAGTGAATCATTGGAAGAGTATAGCAAGCTTTGCTTTTCCAGGCGAGGTCGAGCGTGAGATGTGGCCCTGCTGCTGTTTCAGCCGAATGCGAGGGGTCAGCGAAGGGTAAGGGATTTCGAAATGATGAAAGATGGAATCGAGTTGATCAAAGAGCCACAGGCACAGGGTTCAAGATTGCCTATTTGACGAGCAGTCCATCCATACCCACGAAATAACGTGATTCACCAAGTCGCCACGCGAGTAAGCTGATCGCTGATCGCCCGATCACTCGCTTCCTTCCCTCTTTGTCGTTCTCATCAACCCAATGCTCCGTCTCGCTCAATCATCCACGGCGGCGATCTGCCGCGTCGCTGCCCGCAACGTGCATTCACTCTCCGCCCCTTCGATCGCCCTCGCCAGGCGGTTCCCCGTTTCGCTTGCCTCGGCTATCAAAGACAACGACGGGGCCATCAGGGCCCATTCATCAATTCGCGCATATTCTTCGTCTCCTACCTCTTCCTCTTCCGATATCCAGGGCCTCGTCATCAAGACCGTGGCGGAATTGATGCAGATCAACGAGCCAGCAGACCGTGAGAAGATTACGCTCAAGAGCCACATGAAGTCGGATCTTGGCATGGACATTTTCAAAACCTACCAATTGCTGGACAGGATCGAACGCGAACTCGAATCCATTGATATCCCCATTGAGGCTGTAGATAAAGCAGAGACGCTCGAGGATATTGCCGATATTATCAACAAAGCTCAGGCTCGGTCTTTGAAAGAATGATGATAATAATAAAAGCCCACCCCTAATATCAAACATGTCCATAAAAGAAGGAATGAATGAAAACCCGACATTCGCGCGTTTTGCATTTCATACTTTGGCGGTTCTCGTTCACTGATCACAAGGACTGATAGGCCCCTGTCATTCTCGCTTGTCGGTTTCCCGGAAGACATGGCGTCAGAGACACCCGCGAGCTTGCGTGCAAAGTCGATCGCGTCGAAACTGCGTGAGTTATCACACGGGGTTCTGAAGACCTGTTTACCGTCACCAAAGTAGCGGCCTACATGCCAATCGTCTCTCGTCTACATCGCTGCATATCAAACTGAGAGCATTATGTTGACTGTGTTTGCCCCCCCTGATCAAAGCGTGTCAGACATGCTGTATTCCCTTTTCGTTCCGCGCTTACTCCCGCCTCTCCCAGCTATGCCCGAGGGCAAAAGGCAATGGGAAGATAAATTGTTGCTCAGGGCTACATGTACAAGAGCAGTGACCCAACAACGAAAAATACCTCCTTCATTCTCTTTCCCACTTTCCTCTTCTCAGTTACATCCACGACTCAATAAATCAGGTTTCTCTCAGGTTCCTCCTTCACTACCTTCTCCCCGTCTTTGGCGTCTGTCTCTCTACTCGATCTGATCAAGCACAGTTGAGCAGCAACTCTTTGGTAACAAGCATCACATCCTTCACTGCGCCTCCTCGTCTTGCAACCATACCCACTAACTGCAAGCGCGATCACTGGATACTCCAGCAAGTCCACTGACAACAAGAGTCGCTAATCATGCCACCAATCTTTTCAAATACAAACGCAACTTAGTGGACGATCAGAAATCGACATGCTCAGCCAATTCAAATCGTGGCTAGGAGCGCTCGAGTCACAGAAGGCGCTGGAAGTTGCCAATGGCCATTTGGAGAAGGCACGGAAAGCAAATTCCGAAACGGCTCCGACACATTGTGAGCATGCAGAAGAAGCCTTATCCCGCATCAAAAACTCCGTGCGGGAGACTCTTATGTCTTCCTCGCGTGCTGAAGATCGAACACTGTGTAATGGGATTGCTGACGCCTACTTCGAGCTTGGCCATCTGCTGGACAGCTTGAAGCATGGAGACAAGGCCCAAGACAGCAAAACGAAAGGAGAAAAATGGATGTAAGTAAGCGATGATCATTTTCTTAATGACCCATTCAATAACGCTGCTTATAAACGTGAAGGAATGGACATCAATGAATATCTAACTTTTGGTCATGTATGCTCACTACATTGCAGTAGGCAACCTCAGGAGAGAGATCAGTCGTCCTATCGCCATGGCGGGGTCGAATCGCCTCCAGTTGCGGGTCCCAAACCCTCTGTTGCTGGTCCCGCTGCTGATCTGCTTGCTGATCGCCCATTACCCCCTTTGCCTCATCTTCCGATCGAGGACAGCCCAAGCCGCGACATTACACTTATCCCTTCACATATTTTCGCAAAGGATATGGACCAGCCTCTTGGCATCTACAAATTACCGGGAAGCGAGGAGCGTGTCGAGAGTATCTCTCAGCTCGTTTACTGCCTCGATCTTTTGAGATCTTCACAGGTACCCGATAATGAGTTCAACCAGACCGAGCTCGACTGGCTGAAGGTCATGGAATATAGCACGTATGGGCAGGAGAGGTTGAAGACGCTGGCAGTCGAGTTGCTCAGAGAATTCGTTCGCGAGGAATTCAAGGATGCGAAGGCTGTTGCGGAGGTTGTGTGTCTAGTCCCGGTTCTCGAGAAGGACGGTCTTCAACAATTACTCCAACGGCTTTTCCATGGTATTGAGCAATCCGAAATGCTTGATTTCAATCTACTCGAAGGACTCGCACAACTGGTGCATCATGCTCTCCCAGGCCATCTCAACGCTGATAATCTGGTCAAAATCCTGAAACTCATAAGCACACGCCTAAAAGACACTCACAAGCAATCGTCAGATTATGTCTACCAATTAACACTGACAGTGTCACACGTCTTGGATGCCATGGCCGATACCAACGTCAAAGGTCTAGATCGCGAAACACTCCATGCACCTCTCTCTGCGCATTTGCATGGGCTAGAAGGCAACACTGATCCGCACTTGGTCTACCAAGCCGCATATGCATCTCAAGCTTTGCTGTATGTCCCTGATAATGAAACGCCATGGAAAACCACACAGCGGCGTACAGGAAAAGTGGTCAAGGGTGTTGCAGGACTGGTTAGCGCGGTGAAAGCTCTAGATCTCAATGGCTTTGTAAAAAGCTTGGGCCATATTCATGAAGGACTGGCCGGAGTATCACAAGTGTTCACACTGGTCAAAACTGCGTACGATGACGTCAACTCACTGACTAAAAGCGGGAAACAGTTTGTAGACTGTCTTAAAGAAGGCCTCGTCTTCAGTCGCAAACACGCCTGGTACCAAGCATTGCGTGGTGCAGATATCTTGCTTCAAAACGGTCAACTCGTTGATTTCAAGACGTTGGTCTGTAAAGCGCCTTGCCGCGGGGATCCAGCGTTTCAGTGGGGAATATGCCAACGGCTAGGGGAACTTGCGGCCAATGCAGAATGCGATGACGACTCTCGCAACAGCGCCGTTGCATTTCTAGGAGAGATGTATCAAAACGATGCAGTCTGGGGCCAACATGCTCACATTAAACAATATATCCTCGATATTCTTATGCAGTTGGCTGGTACGTCTGAACGTTCAGTGCAAGGTATTAGAGAGAGGGTGATGTATGGCATCGATGGCTACTCAAAATTAGTTGCATATAAGCAAATATTAACATGATCGATGATATATACGTTATAGCTGCCAAGACACTTCTGGAAGAACTAGAAAAGAATGGAGATGCCAAGAAACAAGCACTTTATCGAGGTTGTCGAGAGGCGGGACCAGGTCCATATCCATTGAAGGTGGTCTTACCTTTACTGAAGGCTTCATCCCTCCTCAACCGCGTCCAACACGAGATAGATGTTGAAGGCAGTTTGCACCGGCTAAAAGAGCGACGGTTGGAAGGCAGAGACGAAGCGGTATATATTTCTCCACAGGCTAAGGCGAACCTACAAGCCCGAGACGATGCACTTTTCCCTTTGATGGAGAAAGTCAAGGAGTTCCTGGACAGCGAGCGGAAGGTATTTCTGCTGCTAGGCGATTCTGGAGCGGGAAAATCTACCTTTAACCGAGAACTCGAGTATGATCTATGGAAGATCTACAAGGGTAAGGAAGATCGGATTCCGCTCTTTATCACCTTGGCAGCAATCCCTAATCCTGAAGACGACCTGATTGCGAAACAACTGCGGAAATATGGAATCGCGGAGGATCAAATCCGAGAGCTGAAGGGCTATCGCAAGTTCATTTTGATTTGCGATGGATACGATGAGAGTCAACAGGTGCTCAACTTGTACGTGAGCAACCAATTAAATCAGGAAGAAGGATGGAGTGCCCAAATGGTGATCAGTTGCCGTAGCGAATACCTCGGTCCTGACTATCGGGATCGCTTCCAACCAGTAGATCGCAATCGCCAATCAAATCTATCTCTGTTTCAGGAGGCAGCCATAGCACCGTTCTCTATGGACCAGATTCAGGAATACGTCAGGCAATTTGTGTCTGCGAAGGATCTGCAGTGGCAGGACTCTGATTACTTGGAGGCACTTGATCGGATTCCTGGCCTGAAAGGTCTGGTGGCGAACCCATTTCTGTTAGCACTGTCGTTGGAGGTATTGCCACGCACGATGAATTTAGGGAAAAGCCTGCCGACGGCCCGTGTCACTCGAGTTGAACTGTACGACCAATTCGTGGAGCTATGGCTTAAGCGCGGCGAATTACGACTTCTCGAGAGAAAAAAAGTGAGCGACCAAGAACAGATAGCGTTGAAGAGCTTGCTCGACGAGGGTTTCACAAAGAAAGGAATTGCGTTCTTGAAACACCTATCGGCCGCAATTTACGAGAATCAAACGGGTAATTCGGTGGTTGATTATTTCAGTCTTCAGGATAAAGGGACTTGGAAGGACGAATTCTTCGGTCAGGAAAGCGAGAAGAATCTTTTGCGCGAGGCCTGTCCTTTGAGCCGCACCGGCCACCAACACCGCTTCTTACATCGCTCAATTCTTGAATACAGTCTGGCGCGTGCTGTATTTGAGCCGCGGGAGGGGAGAAGTGATGAGTTGGCCGTCAAGGTTGAACAAGAGGTGCTCAAGTCACCTTTGGGGCGGAAAAGCTATGTAGGAGAGCCGTCGGTTCTGCGATTCTTGGTAGAGCGTGTGCAACAGGAGCCAGTATTCAAGGAACAACTACTGGCAATCATTGAGCAATCGAAAACAGAAAAGACGGAGCTCAAGACTGTTGTGAGCCAGGCAGCAGCCAATGCGATTACGATATTGGTTAGAGCAGGGACCCAATTCAATGGAACTGATTTACAAGGAATACAAATCCCAGGGGCAGATCTGAGTCATGGAACATTCGAATCTGCTCAGCTGCAAGGAGCAGATTTGAGAGAGGTCATTCTTCGCAATGTGTCACTACGTGGAGCCGATTTAAGTAGTGCGCAGATGGATGGCGTACAGTTTGGCGAATTGCCATTTCTCAAACTAGAAAGTGAAGTGCAGTCCGGCGTATATTCACCAGACGGCAAAACATTCACGGTTGGTCTTAGTCGTGGCAACATCAGTATCTATGCGACGTCAAACTGGGAAAGTACGATGACACTAAGCAATCACAGCTGCGGCGCTCGAAGTGTCGCGTATTCGCTAAAGGGCGATCATATTGCATCGGGTAGTAGGGACAAGATAGTGCGGCTATGGGATATTGCAGCAGGGAATTATCGCCACACGATGCGTGGCCATACTGACGAGGTTCGGAGCGTCGTGTATTCGCCGAAAGGAGACCAGATTGCATCTGGTAGTAATGACAAGACAGTGAGACTCTGGGACGTTAGAACTGGAGATTGTAGCCACATCTTGAAGGGCCATGACGACCTGGTTTCCAGCGTCGTGTATTCGCCAAATGGGGATCAGATTGCATCAGGCAGCAATGACAAGACAGTACGGCTTTGGGATATTATAACGGGGGATTGTCGCCACACCTTGACCGACCATAGTGGCCCTGTCTGTAGCGTTGCATATTCACCAAAAGGCGGTCAGATTGCGTCTGGTAGCCAGGACAAGACAGTGCGGCTTTGGGACATTGAAACTGGAGTTTGTCGCATCTTGAGCGGCCATGGAGACACGGTTTCTAGTGTCGCGTATTCACCAAAAGGCGACCAGATTGCATCTGGTAGTTTGGACATGACAGTGCGGCTGTGGGACATTGAAACCAGAGAATGTCGCCACACCTTGAGTGGCCATACCAAGGGTGTTCAGAGCGTCATGTATTCGCCAGACGGCGATCAGATTGCATCTGGCAGTATGGACTGCACAGTGCGACTATGGGACGTTGGAACAAGACCTAGCCATCACGCATTCATCAACCATAATGACTGTGTTTGGAGCGTCATGTATTCGCCAAAAGGTGACCAGATTGCGTCTGGCAGTAGGGATATGACAGTGCGTCTATGGGATGCTGAGACTGGAGATTGCCGCCACATCTTGAGAGGCCATAGCGACTGGGTCCGAAGCGTCGCATATTCACCGAAAGGAGACTTGATTGCGTCTGGCAGCTATGACAATATGGTGCGGCTGTGGGACTCGGAAACAGGAGATTGCCGCCTCATCCTAAAGGGCCATACTGCTAGTGTTAGGAGCGTCGCATATTCACCAAAAGGTGACCAGGTTGCGTCTGGCAGTTGGGACTCGTCAGTGCGGTTGTGGAATGTCGTAACAGGAGAATGTCGCCACACCTTGACCGGCCATAACGATGGTGTTTCGGTCGTTGTATACTCGCCAAGCGGCATTCAGATTGCGTCTGGAAGTTCGGACAGGACGGTGCGGCTGTGGGATGTTGAAACCGGAGAATGTCGCCATATTTTGGAAGGTCACAAAGACCTGGTTTCTTGCATCGTGTATTCGCCAAACGGCGATCAGATTGCGTCTGGTAGTGATGACTACACAGTGCAGATTTGGGATGTTAAAACTGGGAATCTTTGCTACAAATTGGACAACGAAAAATACCGAGTTTGGAGCGTTGCATATTCACCAAATGGCAGTCAGAACGTATCTTTTTGCTTTGGTGAAACAGTGTGGCTGTGGAGTCCTGCTGGGGGGCACATCCACCGCCTGAAAGGTCATAGTAAACATGTTTCTTGCGTCGCGTATTCACCAAATGGTGATCAGATTGCGTCTGGCAGCTTGGATGCAACAGTACGGTTGTGGGACGTTGCATCGGGTCAGTGTCGTGCAGTGATTCAAAATCACGGTCCGGTCCACAGTGTTGCATGGAAAACGGTCTCTGACGGGAATTATTTGGTGACTGGAGGTACTGACAGGATAATTCGGCTGTGGCGAGTCATGGATGAGGGCAACAAATGGTGCGTTCGGTTGCATTGGAGATCTCTGCCGGACGAACTCACTTTGAAGGATTTATCTGTGCAGGATGTGAAAGAACTAAGTCGGTTGAACCAACAGTTGCTGAAGCAGCGCGGAGCTGCAGAGGAGTCACCCAGGCCCCGTCAATAAAAAACAGAAACTGGCAGGCAGGGCAATATGCCAGACTGCAACAGAGCAGGCGAGAAGAGGTTGTGAGGCAAGGAGCAAGATAATTTACAACAACGAAAAGGTGGTGTTCTCGACAATGGTGTTAAAGCATCCCAAGCCAAGGAGGCAATAAGTTATGCTAGAACGGAGCCTGTTTAGGCTCTATTCTAGATGCTGTCCTGAGTCACGAGTACAATGAATAAAATGAATATGGCCTTCCGGCCCTCCCTGTGGACCTTATACATAAATCAGGGTCGCGTTGGTGAAGGTTCGTTGTTGCTATTGTAAGCCGTGTCCTTGCCTAGCGCACGCGTGTTGCACAATGTTACGCGATAAGGATGAGGTCCTAGATCGAACAAAGCATCATATGTGCAACGTACTGACTGGATAATTACGAGAGCAACGAATGCTCCGTTCGGCTGCACTGGAAATCTCTGCTAGACGAACTCACTTCTGTTAGACGAGGGTTTATTTGAAGATTTATTGACGAACGCAAACAAGGCGACAAGTGCGTATCAAGCCATTCGCGCATCTTCATCTAATCCATTGATGTATGTAATTTGAGCACACAGTCTCTTTGTGGGCCGAAATCTGATCGCGCTTGACACCATGGATGACGAGGCGTCTCAATGAGAGCAACTGTGGAATGTTATATACCGCGATACCCTGTGGATCTAAAAAACAGGACGCGTTAGAAAGTCTTCTGGAGATGCAGCCCGCGGGAGCCTGCTCGGCAGAAAATGTTTGTCATCTTTGGCCCCAAGGGCAGCGAACAAGGCACTCGTTAATTTATGTCCCTTCGGACAAACACAAATGCAAAAGAACACAGAAATATGCTGCACGCCCCCTGACACAAAGACCCTGTTTATCAATTGATCGACCCCCTCCCCCCCTCCACACACACACACAGAAAACAAGCTAGCCTAACAGATGTAGGTCCACACCATGAGGTCAATCCGATTAGTACTTGCTCCATAACGGATATATTACTTAATATGCACGAACAAACCATGATTGACATAATTCTCCGCAACGCTGACCATGTCTCCAAGAGGGACATTCTTTATCGCACCATGCCGTTTTCACTTGGCTGACAGATACATGTCAACAGCTTTTTCGGCAACCAGCTCTCTATATGAGGAGCGAGGCATTGGCACCATTTGCCCTTTTCCCTCATCGCCATCCTCAATTCACACAGGTTTCCCCTTCTCCTTCCATCCTCCATAGTCCTCCTCATCCTCGTCACCGTGGCCTTTGCTGTCCTCCCTGTTTGCTTTTTCATCACGCCTGTGCATTTAAAAGATAAAAAAACGAAATGGTCGCTGCCAACACAATCCTCTCGACGCTGGCCGCCGTTGCTGTGTTTCTCCAGGTCTCGAATGCTGCACCGATCGAGAAGCGCACCTTGAATGCGTCGGCGCCTTCAGCAAGTGATATCGGTGGCGCACATCTGTTGCTCCTGAACGATGTCGATTCCAACACGGCCAAGAATGCGTTCTTGTTGCTGTCCCAGCCCCGGAGCTACTCCGACGGCATGAGTGCCTGTAAAAGCATGGGCGAAGGTAGGACAGATGATTGAATTGTTAATTTTTGGGGTTGTTCAGGATGGAACAGAACATGCATATGAGAGCCACAGTGGATTTGTAGATAGCATGTTCAGCCGTCTAACTCACTACGTTACTCATCACGTCGTTGTATCACATTTTTTCCCCCTTACCTACCAGGTGGATACGTCTACCTCTCTGGCACTTCCGGTGCATTAGACCTGGTCACTCTCTTGAACAACAACGCGCCCGCCCAGGCTGAGGTCTCCGCCTTTTCGCAGTTCTGGGTGTTCAATGGTACGTCGCCATCCCTCCGCGGTCATTTCTGAGAATTTTCTAGTCAGTCTCTCACCCTGATACCCTATATTAACACCGACACCTCCCTCACTGAACAACATTCTTCCTGGGAAATGTGAATTAATATTATGCAGGTATTTTTGGCTTCTCCAACTGCCTGGCACTCGACAAGAAGGGTAATATCAACTGGATTCCCTGCAGCACCAAACTTCCCACTGTTTGCCTCAACAGCGTTCCGCGCCGAGTTCTTCTCCTCTCCGATACCTCGAAGCAGATTAAAGTCAATACCCCCGTTGGTCAGATTCAGGGATGGCACGATCAGAATGCTTTCCGTTTCTTGGGTATCCACTATGCCGAGGCTCCTGTCGGCAACTTGCGCTACAAGGCTCCAGTGGCGAAGGCACCCTTTACAACTACCTTGGATGCAACCGCCTACAGGGGCATTTGCCCTCAGGTCGCCCGTTCCGCAGGCTTCATTCCCCTTTCCGAACTTTATCTTGAGAACGGAGCAACTCAAATGGAGAACTGCCTCAATTTAAACGTTTACACTCCGAGTTTGAAGGGTGCTGGACAGGCTGGACTCCCTGTGATGGTCTACATCCACGGAGGTGCATTTACGGCATACTCTGGTTCTGTCATCCTCTACGAACCAGGTAACATGGTCTCCCGCGGAGGTGTGGTTGTTGTCACCATCAACTACCGTCTTGGAATGCTCGGATGGTTCGAGGATGATATGACATGGCCGCGATCAAATGTCCCCGGCAACCAGGGTTTCCGCGACCAGATCCTTGCTCTGCAGTGGGTCCAAAAGAACATTGCTTCGTTCGGAGGTGATCCAGCCCGTGTTACCATCTTTGGCGAGAGTGCCGGAGCCACCAGCATTCGCGCCATGCTCTCTGCTCCCACGGCCTGGGGACTCTACCAGAGCGTCATCGGTGAAAGTGACCCCATCAACATTCCATTCAAGACCGCCGCGAAGGCAACCACGATTACTCAGTACTTTATGACAGCTTTGGGCTGCGCTAGCAATGACTTGGCTTGCGCTCAGTCCAAGTCAGTCAGTGCCGTCTTGACTGCCCAAACCACTGCCAACGCTATGGCTCTTGCTGATGATAAGTGGACCACTTCTGCTTTGATCGAGCGACCCTCCATTGACGGCCTCTTGATTGCGGCAGAGTTCTCGTCGCTCGTCAAGTCCGAACAATACAACACCGATGCTAACATCATGTGGGGGACCGTCCATGACGAGGCTGGTCTCTTTGTTCCTCAGTACTTCCCCAAACCCGTGCCTACGAATAATCTCACGGGCGCCTTGCAAGTGATCTTTGACGCTAACCAGGCCCAACAGATCAAGGACTCGGAGTACTACCAGCTGAACGCCAGCGACACGGATGCTGTCCGCGACCTAATCACGTTGGTCGGCACAGATTATTATTTCCTCTGCCCTCTTCGCTACCTCAGTCGTCAGATGACCAAGATCAAGAACGTCTACAACTTCCGTTTCAACCGTGGCCGTGAGATCCCCTTGGTTGGCGAAAGCTACTGCGCCACATCAACAGGTCGTGTCTGCCATTCGATGGACATCCAACCCGTCTTTGCTAGTGGGGATGCCATTCCTGGTTACTCTCAGACGGGTGATGATGCTCGCTTCGCTCGTCAAGTCGTTGACCGCTTCACAACTTTTGCCAAGACTGCTAATCCTAACCCCCAGGCTAATCAACAAGGAGTTGAGTTGACCAACCCGGATGTCACAAGCGTGAACTGGATACCATATGACGATACCAACCCCATCCTGGAGTTGAATGTCCAGAGCTCGATGTCGATCACCGTGGAGACTGCTCCTTGCAGCTGGATGGACACCTCCTTCCCATACGAGTTCTGGCTGCAAATCCCGGGTAACACTCCTTAGTTCCCTCTTTTCTCTCCTATACCCTCAGGCGCCAGATATATTGTGGTTCCTGGTACGCCAATAAAGATCATAGACCTGTACATAAAAACCTTAAATCATTCATATCACACCTTGTCCGGCGAGATATCAACGCGGTTGATAATTGCATTAAGACGATTTGATTGTCCGTGTGCCTATAACATTTCATTTTCTGTCTCCATTCCATTCGACATTCCAGTTGAAGGAATCTCATTTCGCGTGTATACCACTCTTGTTTGGTTCATGTCACTTTAGTGCATTAACTCAGAAGAGAATAGACATTATTGAGTGAGAACTAGAATTTATTGAAAGATATCAACCATACATCGATCCTGTATCGTTGCTCATCATATCGTTTTTGCTTTGGCTCGACGATTGCAAATCATTCTTGTGTTGTTGGCTTCGACTACCAAAACTTATGCCAGAGACATCGCCTACATAAAAGTAAGTCTCTACAGACGGTGTACTGTTAGTCTCGTATCTGGATCTAGTGGAGCTGAACTTTTTAGATAAATAAAGCAGCGTTCCACATTTCTCGATTGTTGGAGAGAGAGAGAGAGAGAGTTGGAAGATACTAAAATAGACGAGTAACAGGCCCTGTTTATTGACAAAAATCACCACAACGTCTTCTTGATCATAATCTTTTCGTTATAAAAAGTGAGGTGCTCCCTCACAGCTGTCCACCATAATGGCTGACTACCATCGGGCAGAGGAGCATGGGGTTCGATTACGCAGTTTTATGGTGCAAAGGACGGATGGGTGTTAATTGACTTGAGTAGCAGCGAATTCCTAGCCCTTCGATGTTTGTATTCACTCGTTTTATTCAGTTACCACCCTATTTGCTTTTTTAGATCAGCTGGATCAAAGCCGCAGCGCCTCCTTCTGACCCACTCTCCTTTGTAAACCAATACTCTTCGCAATCCTCCAATGCCACACCATTCTCATGAGTGATCGTCATGAACTGCACCGGCTTCTCAACCACAATCATCGGATGATGCCACACATTGGGCTTATAGTTGATTCCCAATGTATTGTTGCACTTGAACGCCTGCAATGTGCTTAGCAATGGTTTGTCATCCGGTCCATTCTCAGCTGTTACAACTACATAACTTCCGTTGCCATCGCCTCCCATCGGCATAAACATTTGTGAAGAATACGGGTGACGCTCCAGAAGTTTGATCCCGAACTGTGGAGTCGCGACCGGCTTGTAGCATTTGAAGATCGCAATGTTGGCAGTCGCGGTTTCCAAGGTTGGGTTGGGGTTAGCGGTGTCAGTCTTGGATGGGCGCAAGTTAACAAATTCGGCTAGATGAGAGAACTTTTGTGCCGTGCCTAACACGGACAGGCAAAGTAACAAATACATAAACAGATCAATACAGAAGCAGGGGGGGGGGGGTTTGTATTGAGTGCCTAGGAAATGGGAGCTATGAGAAACAAGTAGGCTACCTTGGTTAACTTGGACGGCGTTGGGATTGGCGTCAGGCAAGCGCACGACTTGACCCCATCGTGCAAAGTTCTCGTTCGTGATTGGCACGGGTTGCACAGTGAAGAGGGTTTCTTGTGGGTTCATGATCTTTATTTTTTTTTGCAGTGGTGTCTTTTTTTCAGGGTCAGTGAGAGGGGTATGGTTTAATGCAGAAAGTACAATGAGATGCTGGAAAGAATGATGGACGGAAATGAAGACATGAATGAGTAAATGGAAACCTTGGGGAAGAGGAGAAAAAAAAAAAAAAAAGAATGGTGCCCGCGCCCAAGGGACGGGGATTGTATCCCCCTTTCGCTCCAGATCTGTCGTTGCACAGGCACAAACCTGGGTGGGTACATATGTTTGCGGAAACTTTAGGCAGCAAAAAAAAAAATGTGGAGAGTGCGGGGAAAACAGCAGCGTCTTCCGCGCACCAACGCGGGAAGAGGCCATTGCCACGTCGCGCGACGCCCGCTTGCTCCACAGGTACTCACTGCTCATTCTCGCATGATGCAATGGATGGATATATTTAACATGCAGACGACTATGCTTTGATATTACAATGAGAAGTCATTTATTTTAAGGATGACATGTTCATACGCTTTGTTCATGTTCTTTTTTGGGTTGTTTTCACTCTTTGCCCTCCCCCCTTCAAAAGCCAGTTTCGAAGGGCCGAGGAATGAAATGATAGGTTGAGAGGAGAGTTATACACAAGCTATTTAATACTTGAGGGGAGCAATGCCGATCGAGGGAGTTGAGGACTGGTCAAAGACGCAGTAGTTGTTCTTGATGAACACATCTCCCAAGATCCACAAATCGTTCTGACCACCCTGGACACCAGAGAAGCAAGTCGTGCTGCCGGTCGAGATGGGATCCCAAGCCAAATCAGCGAGAGGAACCTGGAAGTTCTTACCACCCATCTTGAACGAGATGGTGTCCTTGGAGGTGGTCAAAGAGCAAGGGACCAACCAACCACCATCCTGAGCAGAGTTAACAGCTCCCTTGATGTTCTTATGGACAGCGGCAGCAGCGGCATCACCAAGAATGATCAAGGTCGTGCCAGTGTCAACAATACCCTCGGAGGCCTGACCCAAAGACTTTGTGTTGAAGGAAAGACCCTGGATAGCGACCTGCCAGTAACCCTTGCGGGTCACGGGGACGTAGGTCAATGCACCGGTGTAGCGAGTGTGGTCAATGGCACCAAAGAGGAAGTTACCTCCCTTGCCGCCGTTACGGCGGACGGAGGGCAGGAAGACAGAGACAACGGGCAAGGCAAGGGCCTTGGATGAGATGGCGTTGTCCATGAAGGTCTTCACGCCCTGAACGGACTCAATGGTGTTGAAGCCCAAGCCGAAGAGACCATCCTGAGGGGAGCGAGCAAACTGAGCAGACTCCTGGGTGGCAAGACCAATGGTCTGGCGAACCTTGACACCGCCAACAGAGACAATGTCAGAGCCGAGGATTCCGCTAGCGGTGGACTTGTCACCGTAGGCGATTTGCCAGGTACGGCCGTCCTTCTTGTAGGTCGAGGACTTTCCAGTGTTGAAGCGGTGGTGGGCTTTGCAAGCAGTGGTGGTGCAAGTCGAGGTGGGGAACCAAATGTCAGATGAGCCAGTGTCAAAGTCAAGCAAGATCTTCTGAGGAGGGGATCCAACCATGACCTGGCCGTAGTACTATTGCAAGCGAGAGAGGGCGAATGAAGGGTAATTGTTTAATAAACAACATTTCAGAAAAAGCACACCCCTCCTTTTTCAAGACATCGTCTATTTTTTTCCCCTCCTAGCACAATTCGTTTGAGAGTGTGTGACATTTGTTAATTTCATCCTTGCGTGATCATTGGTTATTTACCTCCGAGTCTGGACCGACATCAGTCAGAGAAACCTTGCCAGAGCCGCCGGCGGCAGCGTTGATGATCGAGTTGCGGTTCAACTTGAGCTCAGGGTATCTTTTATGCGACAAGAAGGAATATGGAAGAGAGAGAGGCGGGGGGGGGGAAGGGTTAGAAGACTAGTCTCCATGAAATGTCGATAGCATTTAGGGTAGTAAATAGATACACAAGGTGGTGTGTGCGGGCGACAGCAAGGGGCGTTACCTGTGGGAGAGCTTGGCAATCTGGGCACGGAAGTTCTTCTTGTGGTTCTCGTTGCGAACGAGGGGAACGGCATGGCCGGCAGGGGAGGGGGCAGCCTCAACGAGGGCAAGGGTGGCGACGGCGAGGGAGAGGATGGTAGCAGTGAACTTCATGATGATTTGAGTTCGAGAGTAAGGTGTATGTGTATATTTGTGTCGAGGAGGGGAAGATATCTGTTAAAGATTGTGAGGGGGTATTATCTGATCAGTGGGTTAGGGATGACCGTGAGGGGGGTTTGAACAAAGCGAGGATGATGGAGAAGAAAATAATCTGTGGGTCGGTGGACCCTTTTATATAAAACAGGATACCGCAGTAGACGTAACAGCCAGCCATTGTTGGAATCCAGGTATAGAGTATGTGTAGAATTGGGTAAGAGTAAAAGGGATAGAGTAAGAAAGAGTGTGGAGGCATGAACGGGCAAATAACCGTTGGCCAATGATTAAATTTAAATTATTTGCCGCATCAGCAACCAAACAAAGCGAAGTTGGGCAGTGTTGTGTAACAATCAATCCTCACATCTCCCCTCTTTTGCTTCTAGGTCCAATGTCTTTATGACTTTCTATTCTTGGACACTCATCATGGGAAGTCATGATTATATGTTACAACCCTCATTGCATTGTTGTCTTTCTGGGCTTACTCACTGTTCCATGAATCCGCGGGGGGGG
>MU616722.1:0-49171 GCA_025201705.1 Dissophora ornata | reverse complement strand
AAAAAAAAAAAAAGTTCAATTAGTGTGTATAATATTTCATTTCTCATTCTGTCAGAATTACTGTTTACTTACACGACCTGCTTCATGCTTTTCAAGCATTTAAAGTCATACAAGATAATGACGATCGCAAATATAGCAGTGGCGTAGATAAACCCCCGCCAGTTTAATAGGTATCGCTCAGTGATTTGGTCCTGCGACGGTGCATCTGGGGTTGTCGAAGTAAGAACTTGCTTTGAAGTGATGGCAATCACACAACCAAAGTAGGCGAGCAACATGGTGAAGCGCACAAGCCAGATCGAGAATCCGTACATTTTCCTTTTAAAGATATTAGAGGCTCGTGTTAAAAGGATAGTTTTTTTCGATCCAGAAAAACTCAAACATGATTTTGCGCATCAGTGCCCACCATTTGAACGATAGAGTAGCCATCATGGCTGGGCTGCCGAAGAATTTTTTGCCTGCAAGCTTTGTAAATGCCGATCCAGTTGTTTTCATGTTATCATCTTCGCTCCACGAATTGTGTCGTCCATACGAAGACAGCCCTGGGAACGGACACACGTAAATGTCGTGTGATCGCTCTGTCTTCTTGGGTGTACTTTGCGTTTCAGGAAATTGAGTATGAGGTTGATCGGAGATGCGTAGCTGCGAGCGTAGATAGAAAATGGGGTCTTTGAAATCGTCGATGCCCTGCGACGTGTTTTGATCGGCGCTCCACGGAATGAAGTAACTCCAGTAACTCCAGTAACTCAAAAATCTTAGATTGGCAATCTTGGCATGCTTAGCCGCATAGTCGTGATTATGAGCGGGTATGTAGGATGCTTTTCGGAACATTTCCGACAAAATATGGGGGTATAGTTCCGAGAGTCCTTTCAAACACTGCATCGAGGGGACCATGTAGGCTGGGTGGTACTTCATAGCGTTCCTGGTACAGTAGTCGACGAACGATTCAAGCAGTTGGTGGTTCTTGGCTTTGATCACGCGCCGAACAGGGTTCAGGGACCTATTGGTGCGCGGAACCCACTCTCCATCGGCATGTTTGAGTAATCCCTCCACGAAGATATGGTTAGATTCTTGAAGGCGAGGATGGTCAAGGAGCAGTGTCAGGAGAGTTGCAACTTCATGCTGAGTGTGTTTCTTGCGTTGCGGTTTTTCGACTCCTCCAAACACACGCCGGATACCCGCCCGTAAACGAGACTCTCGCGTGCTGATATTTTCGTGCCAATCGTGGTCGCTGGTTGCAAGAGGCACATTATTTGCAGACGCCGAGGCCTCGTTGCCAATATTTTTGATGGATATCACGCGATTGATATATGCCAGCGTGAAGCAGGCAATAGCTTCGGCGTGGTCCTCATACGTGAACGTCACCTTTTGTGAATCTTGTTTCCTTTTTGTGCATTCTTGCCTTGAGAAGGCGTAGGCAGCTGCGATAAGATAGATGCTTCGGCAGCAACTCAGGAATACATAGCGGTTATCGAACACTTTAGGCATAGCCACGGCCGTCGGACTCGATCCGTCCAAAAGGTACTCCATACTATGGCCGCCAGTGTCGTCGGAGTAAATCTTCGGCTTTTGTATCTCCACATAATAATCGCAAACGCTCTTCTCTTTTTCACTCGAGACATCGCCTATTTTGCGTTTCAGCTGGCTCCAAATGAAGACGAGGCTACACTTCGGGTTCTCAAGCGTCGGTACGTTCCAGATCTGTAATGTTTGCATGCCGATCACTGCAAAACCACCATCACGTCCAATGAAAGATGCCATCAGCAGATCTCCACCGTTGGAGACATCAGTCGTTCGCTTGCGTACCCACGGTTCCGGCACGAATGAAAAGATAAGCCTGCTCGATTTGGCAACCTCATTCACCTCGTGGACTTCAACACGGACTACCCAGTAAGTCGCTCCGTCGCCTTGCGGGACAAGCTCTCTATGTACCAAGACCTTCAACTGGTAACAAACAGTGGTACCGTTGGCAGTGACATTGATCTTGTGAACAGTTTTGTCGTGTGCGATCGCAGGGTCCCTGGTAAAATTGCGCAGTGTGGGTTGATGGGATATATAGCAGTTGATTTTAGAGTAGGCCGCTTCGCAGACCATTCCCCCTCTCTTGTGGCCCTTCGGATAGAAAAAGGCAAGAATGGAGGTATTTAGAGTGAGGGCCGGAACCTTGTCGACAATAATATCGGATTTCAATCCGAAGGCGTCCAAAATCCTTGTTTCGAGTATAAACGTGGCACTATCCCGCAATATGACAAATAGATGATCATCGCGATCGTGAAACCCGACGTGTTCGATCTTGTAGCCAGGGAATTTTCTGACATCAATGGCGATTCCAGTTCTCGCAGAGAATGTCGTAAGACTTCCATCGATACTTGCCAGAGCTACCATAGACTCGTCAGGTGAGATAGCCATCTTGCTGTTGTTCCGAAACGCGGCATCTTTGAAGCGGGCATTATTGCTACGACAAATGTAAGTGAGATTGGATCCTGTCTTCAGATTCCATATAGTGCAACTCAACCCATCATCGTCGAGCCACAAGAAAGTATTACTGCTAATCGATTCCATCATCAATTTGCAGGTGATGCGTCTAGAGAGTGTCGGCGTGAGTCCTTCCAGTGAGATACTATGTTTGTGGCTCCAGAAGTCTTTGGAAGAAGTCGACGTCGTGAAGACTTTCAGTGTCAAGCCATTGCAGGCCACGAATATGGAATCGACCGGCATCGCAGTATCGTTTTTAGTGACGCCATTCTTTTTCGTCCCTCCGTCTTCCAATTCGTCTTCGTCAAGTGGAGCAGTGCTGAAGTCGTTGGCCTCCCAGTCGCTGTTCTCAGCCTCTTCCAAGAATTTCCCATATCCGACGAACGTATTAAGTTCTTGAAAATGAACTTCCCGCAACTCATATCCGGTGGTATGCCCAGCTGAGGCACTTTCCGCCACTGGATTTCCGAACACCCTAAAGTTGAACGATCCATTTTGCACGTTGGATCCATCTGACCACTGACCGATTTTGGGCTCTTGATAAATGGCGACTTGATCTCCCCTTGTCGAAAGGGAAAGTCCAATCGCAAGGTCCCCGATCCCAGCATGTTCAAATTCCTTGGAGGCAACACTCTGATACTGCACAGATGCATCTGTCTCGGAGTTCACGTCCCATATAGTGATGTATGCCATATCGTGAGATAGCGCCAATGTCGCGAGGAATCGACAACCCCTGGACGTCGCTAACCTGGAAATCGGGACTATTGGTGGTGTACCATTACGTGTTGTACCATTACGTGTTGTACCATTACGTGTTGACAAAGTCTGATCGCGGGGAATGTCGATAATATGCGTGGGTGTAGCATCCCTCGGTATGGTGACGACGAGCGGCGCTGACGCTGCAGTGGACGGCTCTTGGTCTATCAGTAATTGTGATATCAAAAATCCACTGAGTTAGAGACAGCTTCTTGCAAATATAGCGAGAGAAAGAGAGAGAGAGAGAGAGAGAGAGAGAGAGAGAGAGAGAGAGAGAAAAGGGAGGGGGTGGGAGGTTGCTTGGTATACTTACCCTGTGGATTTATTGGCCTGATCTCGACGTGTTCGACAGCAAATCCAGAGTAGTTTTGAGTTCCGTGAAGCTTCAAGTTTTCGATGCTGCGGAGTTCCAACTCGATGTCATTTCCTCCTTCGTGAGGCTGAATAACTAACATCTCTTCAAGCACCAAGGTGTAACATTGATCTCCATCTAAAAAGAAATGCAGGTAGGATGAGTCAAGTGGTGATCGCATGCGTTTACAGTAAATTGTGTAGGTTCTTATATCTAATTACCTTGGGGTTTCAGAATTTCAGGCGCCATAATAACATCTAAGGACCCACTGATATCTTGCTCTTCTTTCTGGATACGTATTAAACGTAACATGTGCAATGGTTAGCACAGGTAAGGCGATCCACGTTCGGGAGACATAGACCGTACTTACTCTGTATGAGACATTAACCACAAAATGAAAGCCGTAGGAGATTTGAAAGTTTTGGAACACTTTTACTCGCCATCGGATGGAGTAATATCCTGCAGGATAGTTTTCATATTTGGCTAAGAACTAATGAGGTCGTGAAGGGTAGACGCATCAAACAACTATGGGTCAGGCAAGGCCAATTGCAGGGAGCTTCTTTTGGAGGGTGTCTAGGACACAAACCTTAAACGCGGGTCTTGGTTCAAGGAGTCGAGCAGACTTGTCATCTCTACATCGTTGCCAAAAGTAAAGGGCGACAAAACCAAAACATTAGTTTGCTCGTTGCGAGGCAAGCATGGAAAAGTCTTGAAATTGCAGCAGCCTAGCAAGGTCTGCGGTAGACTGGGCACTTACATGAGGAAGAGGTCTTCATATTTTACTTCATTCCTGTAGGAAACAAGATGGATTTAGTCACTAATCATATCGCGAAACGATATTGATAGGATCCGTTCTAAATGTCTTACCTTTTACATCCTTCAGTGAGGACTATCCCTGTTCCTGAATCAATCTTCTTCTCGTCTAGAAAAAATCGTTCATGGTCTAAACGATACAAGTATGAGTATACAGTAAGTCATCCAACCAAGGTAATAGAGGGGGGAAATGGAATCGTTTGCTATTCAAGATTCCTATTCCGATTGTAATATGCAGTACCAAAATCTGACACGGACGTCGGGCTTTTCGGTTCGGTTGCATTATTTGTGGGCAAGAGGGCCACTGACTCGTGCTCGTCGCTCATATCGTCTAACGCGTCTGTGACCAGTCCTAGGTTGGCAACAGATGTAGCGGTCTTGTTTTTCAAGGATGAGAAATAAACGTCGATAGAAAGGTGAGATTGCAAATGAGTCTGAAAATGAGTCTGAAAAAGAGGAGTTGGGGTCAGGATTGCCTGACAAATAAGCCGTCTTTTATAATCTGGAGTGATGCTTATGTCTGCCATAGTCCAAGCATACTCTTCATGGCCTTCTCATTTTAAGGCGAAGCATTTTTTTTTGTACAATGCACAGAATACATGCTCTCATACCCCGCGCCTCAAATTTCCTTTCCGATTTCTAGAACTTTTTGTGTCAGGACGCACTCATCTCGCCTCTTCAGAGCATCCAAAAACACACACTGCGTCTAACGAAATGGCGAAGCATCGTTCAATGTGCATTACGGGAGCCCTGCTCAACTTTCCCATCTTCTATCTCTCTTGCCCTCGCCCTCTCTCGTCTTTTCTTTCTTTCCTAATTATTTAACACCGACGAAATTATTATACCCGGTTTGCGTCATAGTCTTTTGAGGCGAAAGAGCGGTAGGGAGGATTTATAGATGGCACTGACGAAAATACCGACAATTCGAATGTTCCGTAGTGCAGTGAACCCCTGAATCGCCTTTTCCGTTGTCAGATGAGAACACATCTTTCACCAAGGCAATGACCACACCCTAATTTTTAAGTTTTATTAATAAAACTTAAATTTGCGCACGACTTGCAGTGCATAATGCTTCTTTTTCGAAGAAAGGGTTTGGCTTGGGTCCACAGCATTGATACTATCCGCTCTTGACGACTCATTGAAAGGTCCGTAGTAACCAGCCATGCACCTTGTATTTCTCAGTCATCTTCTTGCGCTTTTGCTTACAGTCGAAGTTTGTAGGACGGGTGTAAAGAAGATATTAGTGGCGATGGCCACAAATGAGATTGAGAAAATGATAACAGGTTCTTGTGTTAACATTCATTGATAGAGTCGTAGAGAGGAGAGGAGAGGCTGTTGTTTTGTTCGCTGTAGAAGAGGCGAGATGTCAAATGTTTGCACCGAGTGCTCATTTGAAGGTCTATGGTAGACTTTGAAATAACCATACAAGGCGGAAACTGGACCTTGGAAATTTCTTGCTTCAAGCAATGATGTCCTCTAAGACATCGAGTTCTTGTCTTGTCATCTAAGACGTATAAGAGTATCATTGGTGACTGTCGAACGTGCGCAGAATAGGTTCGCTTCTCTATACTAACAGTCGTCAACAGCTGCGCCTCAACAGCTCCTAGAAGCTAACAATATGAGGACTAGGTCCTGGCTCATCGAGATTGTTTCTAGTGGATAACCAGAAACTATGGAGCGCTCGATATTAAAATGGGCATGATGGATAACACTATTATTTTTATTTTGCGATTGTGCCACAAGAAATAATTTCAAGCGACGGCAATGAGTTTCTTGCTGATGCGGAAACGAATAAAGAGCACAAAGAATGTAGCCAGGAGAGGCGCGAAACCAGCAAACATGATGGCACCAATGTACTGGCCTCCATGAGCACGCATAATGGCCGTTGCAATTGGGGAGCCCAGCAGGTTGCCTGGAGAGGAGGAAACCCGTTATTGACTGCAATTTACATCTTCGTTTGTGGTCAGTTGTGCTGAATAATCATAACGGGCATCAAAGTCAAGTCTTACCAACAGCGTTTCCAAAATACAAGATTCCAAGGGCGGAGGGCAAGCGTTCAACTCCGACGACCTGGGCAGCAACCACAGGGAAAATACTGATGAATCTGTAGAATTCGAGAAGATTTGTATCGTTAGACAACACATGCATATGTGGTTTTTGGATTGATCACATGTTATGTAATCCATACCGAGTGTCTTCATGTCCCCCATCAATCACGAAACCCATACACGGCCCTACAACAGAAGTTTTTTTTAGGGCTTCCTTATATCCCCTAAACAATTTAGGGGGTTTAAACTCCCTGTGCAAGGGCTGTGTAAGGTTTCTTGATCCATGGGGGACACAAGGACGCTCATCCTTACCCTCCTTCGAACACACCGTAGACAACCATGAAGCCCGTCAAGATACCGATGTTCGAGGCTTGACTCCTGTGAGTCGGGTCACAAAATGGTCGGAGATGGAGTTAGCATCTGTATAAGTAAGCTGTGTCCGTGGAAATTTGCACACATCTTGAATTTCATGACGATTGACATACCAGAGAGTGAGACAGGAGAGTCCGGCGAAGAAGCAGCAGGAGAGCAAGATGTTCGTTCTCCCAACCTTGTCTGCAGCGACTCCCAAGCCCACTCTGGACACGGCATTGATACCCTTAAATTGTTGCACGGATGTATGGTTAGTTCTTCGAGCCCCTGTGATGCATTGCAGCGATCGCCACCACGAAGCTGCTGGTGACTCACAGAATAAATGCTGATCAAGTTGGCACCGGTCGTCGCTGATTGACCGAGATGTACGCTGCTATAAGTCGGGATCAAGAAAACTGGCACCATGTACCCTGCAAGACGGAAAAAGGAAAGCTCAGTATTTCTGAGTTGTAACCCCCTCCTTTTCCAAAAAAAAAAAAAAAATTGGCTCCCCGCTCACATACCAAATGCTACAACGAGCTGTGTCAAGAGCAGCCAGACGAATCCGTGAACTTTGAACAGACCAAAATCAAAAATTGGTCCGCTCTTGAAAGTCTTGACTCTTGGTCGGATAAACGTGCAGATCGAGGTCATGAAGCCGAAAATCGCAAAACCAATAATTCGCTGGCACCATCGAACACCGACCTGGGCAATCAATAGTCTAGTCAAAGGCGCTAAGGCTAATCCTCCGATGCCAGAACCGGCCACCGCGATTCCGTTAGCAAGCCCGCGACGTCTCTCAAAGTACTGGGCCGCCACCGGCATGGACGAAAAGAATACCAATCCGGCACCAGTGCCGAATAGCAATCCTTGCGTAAGGTACAGATGCCAAAGTTGAGTTGCGAAACTGGCTCCAATGAACCCCGAGGCCGCCAAGATGATTCCACTGGCGACTACGACTCTCAATCCTAAGAAACGGATCATGGATGCCACAAATGGACCAGGGACGTACATCGCTGCGGTTGCGATACTTCCTACCCAGGAGATATCGGTCGCTACAGCACCAGGAAAGGTATTGGCTTTCAGGAAGTAGGCCTGGTAGATTCCAAAGGTGGTATTAGACCCAAACGCCCAAAAGTTGACGACAAAGGACGACAGGACCACTAGCCAGCCGAATCCGCCTTCCGGGTAATCGAGCAACTTGCCCTCCATGACTGGATCTGTGCTTTGGATATCCAACCCCTTTTCGCCGTTGACAGTTTTGTTGTCGTCTAAATCGGTTGAAGACCGACCCTGTTTTTCTGGCAAAAACTTCTCAGAGATTATCGAATTGGCCTTAGATTCGGGGCGATCATGGTGAAGATGGTGGTTGTTACTTGACAAAGTCATTTTCAATTGGGCATGCGAGTATTAACTATTTAGAACAAACTATGGATGGAAGTGGGGTGCTGGGTATAAATGCAGGAGCTGGTGCGAAGAGTGATATGCAGAGAAGAATGACGAGAACCAAAGGACATGAAAAGGTGAAGAGTGACACTTATTTGTACTTTTTTCAGGTGAGGAAAGTGCGTCTGCATTTCCAAGAACCCGCTGTGAGAGGAAGAAACCGTTGAGCTCCGCAATTGTTGTGTTGTTTGGTGTTACTGCGAACTCTGTTACTGTTGTGTCTGTTTTGTTTCCTGCACGCACACCCCACTGAAGTAGCGCTGATGCTTTGCGCTTGTTGCTGGTTAACGTTTAAAGTTATTGGGGTATGAATCTGTTCAGTGACTCTATTTGACCCACTGAGCGGGAAGTGAGAAGATCATTATTCCAAGTCAGACGCATGATAAGGGAGGACAGTCCCCACGTCTTCTCGCCCAAGATCTGCCGGCCTCAATCTGCGACTTAATTAATATGAGACGGATCCAAGTTTACGCGTGCAATTGCAAAATAGCGAGCCAACAGACCATTCTGACGAGAATTACTCAGGGTGTGCCGCGTGCGCCTTCCTTGATTCTGAAGGGGAGGCTATGCTTAATGCGCTGGTGGTCATGGCCACAATGTGAACTCTATCTTCTATTTCGTCGCTCTTTGAACACATTCACAGTAATGGCAGAATACAGTTGCAAACAGGACAACTCACATGCAGGCCTAGGCCCCCTCGCCCTCGAGTCCAACTATTCTCATCAACGGTGACTTCAGAGCCGATACCCGACAGCACTTCATCAAAGCCTTTCAGTGCTTAGACCTGGACACAATCCTCGCAGACCCACCATGTTTCCTGAAGACGCTACACAGTACTCAGATTGTAGATTAGTATATCTTACTCTTCTTACTCTTACTTTTTTTTTTGACTAACAAGGACTTCCAGGGTCCTGGGTCCTCTTCTTACTCTTACTTAAAATAATATTCACGTTTCGTCTCACTCTTATCTTACTCTTATCTTACTTCTTACTCTTCGTTAAAATACTCTCACTTACTCTCACCCTTTCCAGATAAGGTCGCGGTTCAATTCCTACCTTGGACATGCTATTTTGCTTTCTTTTCCTGCGGCCTTCATCAAGGTGTCTGAGTGGGCCTTCCCTCACAGCCAGAAAGGATATCATCATCTCCGAATACACTGTTGGGTGTTGGGCTTTTACATTAGAAGTGTGCACAAATCTTTTTTGGTGCAATTAAACGAAACAGCATGACACACAGCCGCATTTTTTTCACTCGACCTGCGCACTCAAGTCCACACAGCCCCGTGCCATTGCATTTTATGAGGGCTATGCGTAAATTTATTTCCTCGCCGCTAATTCTCCAACATTGGCTTTTTATCCGCCCTACCAGACGAGCCAAGCTAACCACAAACTCGCTTGGTTCCTTTCACACTACCGAGCAAGTCCACAACTCCTCCAGGCACAAAATCCCGCATATTGCTCCCATCAATAATCATAAGGAGCTGCATCAACGGCATGTCGCCATCCTTGAAGACTTGGATATGATCGGCTCCAATCTCAGACTCCGAACCCAAAGGTTGCTACTATTCCAGCCCTCGCGTGGCATCTTTACAATCGCAGGGTGGGCGTAGATCAAGCTCAGGTACTTTCCACCAGGGTAGTACGTGGCCAAGTTCGGTAGATAAGCCTTGAGCCTGGTCTCATGTACTGTCAGTCGAGCTTCCTCCACGTCTCCTGAAAAGATATCGTTAAGGAGTTTGTTCTGGACAAACACAGGGTAGAGATGATCGTCGATTCGCAGCACAAAGACGATATCCGGACCTGATGGAGATGAATCTGGGTAGTAAAAAGGTGGTACCGTGGAATCGCCTCTCCTCGAGCCATGCTTGTAGTGCGCCTCCATGAAATCGCCCATGGTCAAGGCCTCCTTGTATCGAGCTCCCCATTCATAACCTTCCCATCCGACGATCGTTGCTGGGTGCTCGAAAAAACGCCTGGGAAAAGTGAGAGGCTCAAACTGTGGGATAGAGGTCTTGAGTTTCGTCGTAGACCGGTGCATGACAGCCTTGGGGATCGAGAACATTTCTTGCTTGAGTTGTTTCTTATGAAAGACGTAGACCAGGTCCAAGGGTGCGTGCCGCTCAAAGATGTTATCTTCAGATTGTGGATCCTGTAAGTCTCGGTATTGCTCCCTGAAGTGTTTTTAGAACCCTTCGTCCTCATTCTTGATAAAATTGTAGGCGGCCTGGAATACGAATGACTCGTCAATAATCGTGCTGATCATCTCCCCAGCTGCAGCCTTGTCAGCAGCAATGCGGAGACGGCCGAAAGGCTCTCGACCAAGATCGGCTCCTCTCCTCGCAAGCCCCATGGCAGTCCCAGTGAAGCTCGATGAACAACAGTCTGCTTGAGAACGTGCTTGAGTTCGACGGCATCCGCGTACTTGGTTGGGTCTCTGGTGACTTTGTCGAGAATCCTTTTAATATCCGAACAAAGATTCCCGCGCATTGGAAACCGCTCAGGATAGCATGCCAGTGTGCTGAGTCTGCGTTCGATAGCCTCACTCTAGTATGACGTGGATCCCTTGGCGATGATATCCTCGATTGTCGTGACGATTGGGCGGTACCGACCTCGAAGCCTGAAAAACAACTCTTGAACGGCTGCTTCCGGTATCAACGCGTGAAGCCTGGCTTTCTCGTCCTCACACATCAAATTTCCGAGATTGTTGATGTAGGTTGCCACTTGGTCCACCGTTTCCCAGCCTGGGAAGTCGACAATCCGGCGATTGACCTGCTCCCAGATGTCTCCAATGCCACCGGAGTTCAGCAGGACCTCGTACTCATCTGCGCCAATGCCTGTGCCACATGTCACCACGCAGTAGTCTCGTCTGCTTTCTGAAATGTTCCTGAGCCCATGGATAATAGGAGAGAGGATCGACTTCAGATCTCTGCGATCCGCGGGTGACACGAAATATCCCCTCCCGTGATCGCTCAGGGTCTGCGCTTCGTCGAGGACAACGAGAAGCTTGTTCGTCAGAGAATCGGAGGTGAACGAGGAGATCTGGCCTTGGACCTGACGAAATCGCCCCTGCAATAAATCCTCCAAGCTTGGGAGAGGAATCACTGGCCTCTGGTCGTGATAGGCGTCTAGTATAGCCCTGAAAACGATGTCAAAGACATCCGGTACAGCGACGTCAAAGGCTCCCGGGCACACTTGGAGCAACATCCAACGGTCACAGGTAAATGTGTCATGGCGGCCGAGACTTCAGACAGTGTTGCAGGACCATAAGACGCGAAATAAGAAGGCGGCCTGTAATCGCCTGAATGTTGAGACCATTCTGCACCCTATCGGACGAGAAATATCGTGTCGGCATTTTCTGTGCTGACTCGAACAAAGTGGTGACATCCTTTGAACCTCTGTCTGCCTGACTGCCATTAAGGTAGAACTCCCAGTTCTGGGCCAGCATTTCTACGACAGCGCGCGTCTTGCCACAGCCACTAACGCCGAAGAAGGTGATTGCAATAATTTTAAGGTTTACGTACTGGTCTATAAGATGATGAGACAAGAGAGGGATCTTCAATGGCGTACCAGGCACCAGAATATATTCGGTGCCTGGTGACGTAGTCAAAACTAGCTCTCAAAATTTCATCTGCTCTGCATGCAACCTTTCTTTTTCATTTACACCTCAACCTTTCTTTTTATCTACACTTAAGAGGAAGAGGATTTCGACGATCTTGACGCCCAGCTGATTAAGAAAACTGGGCACCCGGCAACTGCTCGATTCGTGAACGACCTGTTTGAGCAAGCGGAGGTTACGCTGCCGGGAGGCGAAAAGGTGTACGCCTACCTTCCGGTTTGCAGTTCCAAGCGATTGGGTGACGGAACGGAAGCATACATTCGTCCGATGAAGCGCCGGTCAGATAAAGCCATTGTTGATTCGAAGTTGGAGCTTGCACTGAGATCGCACGCCTATTGTTCGTTGGTGGATATCGAGAATTACAAGGCTCTAGGAGTCAAGGATCCAATTTGCACCCTGCGGTTCTCAGATCACAGCAAGCAGCTGGCAAGGAGTTTGTCAAGTCTTTTGATCCAGTCAGGCGATGAAGTCCTTCTTTGCCTCAAGGTCGAGGTGTACGGGCGTCGTGAAAGCGAGGATGCAGCAGGTCTTTCAAGGTCGCGAACCATACTCATGACAACACGCAGATGGTAATCATTGGGACGGTGAGGTGGAATGCCTTGGTGACAATGGCGGTTGTGGTGACAAGTGGCAGGGTTATTGTAGGGCCACACAATCCCTGGTTCCATCCTCATGCAGCATCACACGTATGGCTTGTAAAAAATGGAGACGAAGACCTTAACAACAACGTGGAACGGCATACGCGCTCGAATGTAACAGTAACAAGAAGGAGCAGTGGAGGAGGCAGGGATCTAGGGAATAGGCAGGTATCTAGGAAATGGGCAGGAACGAGTGCCGTTTATTGTACAGAAGAGGAGGGGTATATATATGTGTAGTGTACAAGGATGGAGGTATGGTTGCAGAGACGCGGTGAATATACCGACTATGAAACAGTAGGCATCGAAGTTCCACCAAGCATCGTCGTACGAGTTATTTGCAGTGAAGACTCAGCGGACACTCAGCTAACACTCAGCGAATTTTTTTTTCATTGAATTCTCAGCGAATTTTCAGCGAACACTCAGCGAATTCTCAGCGAATTTATTTTTTCAGCGAATTCCACGATGGCCATCTTAACCGACACCAGGATTCCATCGAGGACCAGGAGCATTTAGCCCAGCAATACATCCCTCTCTTGAACAATGATCAACGAACTGCTTTCGACAGGATAATCCGTGCCCTGGATGGTCAATCCCAGGAGAGGCTGTTTTTCATCGATGGGCCAGGTGGAACAGGCAAATCATTTCTCTACAATACATTGGTCGCTCACACCCGTGGCATCCTTAGGAAGGATGTTATCGCCGTCGCTTCCTCTGGCCTTGCCGCTCTGATCTTGAAAGGAGGCCGCACTGCTCACTCTACCTTCAAGATCCCCATCCCCGTCTTTGCTGATTCGGCTTGCAACATCCCTCGAACGTCAGAACTCGCCGCCAACATTCGCAATCGCAGTGCCATCTTTTGGGATGAGACTCCAATGCAACATCGTCATGCAATTGAGGCGGTCGATATGACCATCCGCGGTATCATCCCCTCCACTCTCAGCCCGTCGTTCGGATCGATCGTATCCTGGCGAGTGCGATTATACTTTTTTTTGAATTCTCATTTGTGTATGTTTTTATTCATTAGCTAACTGTTTTCTCCTCTTTTCATGATGCAACAACTCCCGTACAACTGCCATCTGTTCAGGATGTTGATATCGAAAAGGAGTTGGGAGGCATCCTCGAAACCGTCAATGGTCACTATACCACTCATGTTGTCGATCCAAGGGATGTGGAAGCCTCCCAGAGGGAAAGGCTAGGGCCCTTTTACAAGAGGACTCTACCATATCTCCGAAAAGCGACAGACACAAGCCTGGTCATGTTGGGACTTGAGCTGGACAAGCAGGCAAGGTCGAGCGGTGGCGAGACTCTGCGTTCTATTGTCGAGGGAGACATAAATATGTCCAGCGGTCACCGTGTGGTCGCCATGGTTGCCCCGTCTGGCACAGCCATCCCATATGTCTCCTGGATTCCGGATGTGCTCTGCTCCTACCCTTGCATTACTGTTACACGGTGCGTTCCAGGACATGATTTTAGACACTAACATCTCTTTTATGCAAGTAGGACTTGACAGTCCACGATAATCATTACCTTGATATGTAATCCGAGCAAACTCATTCGTTGTTGTCGCGCCAGGCGTGTGTTTGCACTTAACGAGATACGCAGATGTCAATATCACTCAGCAGCTTTTATCTCCTAAAGCCTTGTCAGTGCCAGGTATCGCCATACTCGCCCACAAGTACGGCTTGTCTTGAGATAGACATCCTTACCCGGTACTAAAAGGTTCACGAACATGCCCTTTAAACAATCGTCGATCAAATGGCTTGGTGTCAGCCTGCTGTGCATTCCATGCAGTCTGATCAACGCTACTAGGTTGTGGTTGAGAACTAGTCCTGGCTCATTGTCCATCATGACCGACGTCGATTTGGGTTCTTTGTCCCAAGTACGCGCGATTATACATTTGAGCCTCACCACCAAGCCTCAACTCATTCTTGCCGTTATTCAAATGAAGCAGGAAAACGCAGGATGTATCCTTGATAACGGTGTGGAAGAACCTGAGTCAGATCCAAAAGGGTATAAATACAGCACAGACGGGTGATATATCAGCCGCACAAGGACGCCGTCGTAGATGACACCAAGGGAACGGACTTTTGAACGGTAAGTTTTTCCTGAACGCCACCAAAGGGTCAGATAGAAGCTTAAATAAATTTATATTCTTCGGGTCAAACCTAGAGACGCTGGCATTCTCTCTTTGCTCTTTTCTTCTTCGTCTACAAACTCCTCCCTCAATCCCCCCCATTATCAGGTACGAGAGGACTCCGTTGGTTGTCATTTGATTATCGCTCAATTACATGGGCGGAGAACGCATTGACATCTCCTGAATAAACTCCCATAACCAGTGTTGCCACCAACGCTCTGCTTCAAGGATCCTTGCATCATGGCCAAGGAAGGACCGCGTGCGTCGAGACGGCCAGAAATAGGACGGCCTTCTTTCGCACTAGAAACCTCATCACTGGAGATAACATATATCTGCGACGCAGGAGACTGTGGCAAAATTTTTACGACTCAAGGCCTTCTTACCAGACACAAAAAGGAGATACACGGCGGCTTGACGTTTCTTTGCGACAAAGAGACGGAGCTTGGAAAGCACTGCACAAAATCCTTTGGGACGAAGCGAGGTCTTGAAAGTCACGTTCGCCTCGTCCACAATATCATCATTTGCAAGGAACCAAACTGCGCCAAAACATGCACTCGAGGAAACTATGAACAACATTTGGATGAGTGCCACAGGTCGTTTCCTTGTCTCATCGGCAAATGCAAACGCAGGCTCAACAACGCTGACGCTCTTCGGCAACACAGGCAAAAAGCGCATGGCTACCTCATATCAAGAGGAGTACCCCCAGAACACTTCATCGAGCAGCCCAAGCCCCCCAAGCAGCCCAAGCCTTCAGCCCCCCCGCCTCCAGAGCTACTTGCACCAGAATGTATTGATGAGGAATCTAATAGTAAGCCCTACTCCTTTGTCGGCATCGAACTGGAAGAGGACGATGCAGTCGAGTAAGTCTAATAATGCCCATTTTCTTTAGCGTGGATGATACCTTCAAGAGTTAACAAGCATATCCAGCTTGAATACGTTATCTTTGCGCGGGGAGCGTACCTTGATGAAAGTGATGGCCACATGAAGGTAGGTACTCATCTGGATTGATGACTGGATGCTTTTGCAACATGAAGGCTTACAGTAACATCTGTCATGTCTCTCATTTAGCTAGGGGGAGAGCAAGTGTCGCCCATAATCTGGGCTGATACCTTGATGGCCCTTACGAGAGGACAAGAGACCTCCTTCAGTCGTCTTGCTGATAACAAGTACTTTATAAATTCAACGGCAGACGAAGGGAAAGAGTGCGAAGATTGTGGATGCCTAATTTCCTGGCGTTCCTCTCTACTTCGGTTTAATGGGAAGACTGGACCTCTCACGTTTCCTGGTACGAAGTATTGCAACGTCTGTTATATTCGGAGGCGCCGGGATAAGGTATGCAGACTCTTGCGAACAGTTTTTTCTTTATATTTGTCGTGACAAACTGTTCTAATCAATCGGTATTGTTTGATAATCGTGCTTAGGGCGAGACCATTGCTAAGGAAAGCTATGGAGTGGAAGGACCAGTCTCGAAACTTTGGACTCTTCCAGCAATCCAACCTTTAATCGATGAGCAGCTTCAGGATATGTATTGCCGCGGTCATGATTGTGGCATCAAGCTCAGCAAAGAGAATGCGATCTATGATCGTAGTTCATCCATGGACCATTACCCCTTCATTGTAAGGTCTCTTTGCAAAGACTGTAATCGAAAGGCCAAAAAGGGATCATTTATGGGAGCCGTTGATCGTTGGGCGCGGCGTAGAATGAAAAAAGATCGCCCATGCGTCTTTGCCTCTTTGGATCAAGCAAGAATGGCATTTGTGGTTACGTACATCCAAGGGTATTGTGTCGGTGCTCCTCAGCTCTCAGTTGCGCTTTTTCAAGAGCTCGTTCAAGTGGCATCTCATCTCAGGCAACTATGCTTTTGGTGTGGCTCCCAACTCCGCTATGAACGTGGTACCGATCCTAGAGTCCGGAAGTCAATTGATCGAACAACGTTTGTTTCTGGGGTCTCGCTGCCGTATGGGCACCCAGATCAAATCATGGTACTCTCTTGCGCCAGTTGTAATAGGTAAAGCCTTCATCTATTTATTACTCCATTGGTTGACTCTCCACATGCTTTATTGACCGACGATCTTCTTTTATTGAACATAAACATAGCATCTTCTCTGACCGTGATATCCTCGAACGAATCGAGTACCTTGATCAGCTTGCCAAAGAAATGCCAGCTGGTGTTGTCTGGGGCGACATGGTTCTAGACAAAATCGAGAATTTTGACGAGGAATTGGAGAGAAATCGACCGGACGTTGATCCTTATCTCAGGAAGAGCTATGACACCTTCTTACGGCACCGAATTAACAAAGGCAAAGAACATCGAATTCAACACTGGACCTTCGAAAAGTACCGGTTTTATCTTGAAGTCTGCGAGCGCCAGTCAGTCGTCAGTGGAATGAAGCCAAGAAAATGTTGCGATTTCGACCGCTGTATCAATACGGACCCGTACGACCTCCACACCGTTGTGTACATGGAGAGGGAAATCAACTTTATGAAGCAAGACTTCTTGGAATTTCAGAACGACGACGAGTTCAAGCGATCCAAGGAAAAGTCGAGGACAAGATGGGCTGTGAACGTTCTTCGCAAACACCTGTTCAAACTTATTGACGATACCAATGAATTGAAGCTGGGGTAGGTTGTTTGCAAACCAATATGTAATTGAACAATGCAGTCGCATCGACAGAAAAGTCATCAATGACAGACCTTCTTTTTACTGTAGTTGGGAGTCTCGAATCGAAAAAATGAAAAAAAACCCTTTGCCGTGCCTGCACTTCCACCAAACCCCTTTGCTGACGCGTGCGGAGGACACCTCCATAGTGGAATCTTCATCCTCACCACCCGCACAAGTCCAGACACAACCGTCCACCCAGGCTGTGACTCCAACGCAAGGACCCATTGTTCATGCTCGGTACTCACTGCAGAATAAGCGCGTGCCTTTTCAAGAAATTGGGGTCAACGGCCAAGGAGCGGCATTGGCTACCAATGGCCAACCATACAAGATGGATTCCTGCTCTTCTGCAAAGAGACAGTACGCAGGCTCCTCCATTACTCATCCTGTCGCCGCAAAGAAATTCAGGGGCCACTGATATGTAGTCCTTCTTCCAGACAACTCGTACTTGCACCCATTTGCTTGCATTACCCAACCCTGACTCGTCTCATTCTATCCTTTTGTAGCGATCAAAGAGTGAACTCTAGTGGGACCTCAATAAGATTAAACCAAATAGTACTCGAACAAAAAAGACAACCTATTGTCTTGCGTTTTGTTTTTATACGTTTGCGTGGTTCTTGTCATCTTGAATCAAGACCTACAAAGCTCTATTACAGTATTCCGCAGAAAGATAGCCAAAAGTCGGTCATATAATAATATCTTGTTTTTGTTTCAGTGTATCCCCATATCTCTCTCATCATGAACACTGTCCGACTGTTGAGGTTGTATGTAAGGAATGAATAATACGGTCTCGGCCATATAAAAAAGAGAAATGAACGTACTCCATCTGCAAAGACCTTGGCCTCTTTGGCGACCCCATAGACACAACACACGCATTCTTTTTAAAAAAAATTATCCGGGGCCGTATCGGCGCTGTGAATACAATGGGTGATGGTCAGACCTATAGTACAAGGCGAGATTACAACCGAACCTGTCTCCTGTTTCGACGTTTTGGGATTGTTGATTTTCTGCCTTCTTTAGAGAGTAAATAATAAACTGTAAAAGAGATGAAAGTTAGGAAAAGAATATCCAGGAACTTTACCTGTTTGGTTCAAGGCGAAAGATGGATATTTTCTTGATTGCCTTCATCCAGACACAAATTCACGAAAAGCCATGGCACTGTGTTGCTTGGAGAAAAAGGGTGAAAATCAAGGGGGAAGAGGCAGGATGATTCTACAAGGGTTGATCTCCATGGATTTGTTTTCAAAAATACTCTTGTCTAATGGTCAACGTGGACATCCTCATGACAGACAGAGGCGGAGCAAATTCTGTTGCGTATTTCGGGCTTGGAGGGTCGCCTTTCTCTTTTTCCTTGTCCTTCTCGATTGAAAGGACCACCTGTTCGTCCTCAAGTGTATCAACTTCAATTTGGTTGTCCCATCCGGGTCTGGAAAGACTGCCGCAGTCATTGATCTGGCAATCAAGCACTTTGTCGTATACTGCGTCTGTTGTTCCCCGAGTGCGTTCGTCTCTCCAGACTTTGAGGACTCAAATTTTGTCAGGCTTGCCAAGGACGTCGAGTTCATATACTTGAACAGGACTGACAGGAAGCCGAGGACATTGCCCGATCTGTTGGATTTCGATTCCTCTGTGAAGGTACTCGCAGGAGAACGCGTCGAGCTCGAGTTCCTTGCACGGCTGCTTTTCTTGCAGCTTCTCCTCAACAACAACCCGGATCTGGAGCCACAGCGGTTCTTCCGTGAGCAGACGACTACCGGAGGTGCCGAGACTATTTGTGAGCTGGTCAACAAGCTGCGGAAGTATGACAGAGTTATAATCCGAACTATGTTCACCGAAGTCCAAATCAAGCTCCACTCGCTCCTCCGCCCAAAAGGGATTGGGCTGGTGATTGCTCTGGATGAGGTTCAAGTTGCTGAGAATAGCATCTTAGCTGACAAGCTTATCGCGCCATCCGCTTTGATCAGAGACAAAAATATCCTCATCGACAGCAAGAACCAAATTCAGTCGAGATTCCGCCGCGGCTTTCTCATGCCTTTATCTGCTACACTGAGCAAGATGCGGGCAACGCTCGTAATTCTTGGCACATCGCTCTCCTTGCAGAATGCCGATGATGTGTACTCGGCCATTGACAAACCTAACAACTTCACAAAAATCACGGATTTCCCCGTGCTCGATGAATGTGAAGTGATCAAGGTGATCTCAGATCTGGTCGACATGTCCGACTGTGAAATCCCGCCTGCCAAACGTCTCAAGCTATCAGGACGACCCCGATTTTCCATTGGTGTCGTCAATCGCCTCGTCGCAACAGGCTCTACCCAGGACTCTAAGCAAGCTACTCTAAATAACGCCATTGACGACACGATTAAGCACGTGAAGAGTGGACTTCGGGGTGGGGTGCGCGCCATTCTTGAGGGTAACAAAACAAGCGAGGCAGCCCTGCTTCTCTGTCGAATGGTCTTGGCCTATCGTTTCCGAAAATCCAATACAGTCAACCCCCGATATAATGCCACTCGCTGTACTGACATTTTTCATGTAGTGACACCACTTGAATTTTCATTATATTTTTTTACTATGCATTTCTTCTCGTTGTAACGACATTCCCATACAATCGCCTATAATGACACCTCCAAATCTCTGTACCAAACATGTCATTATAACAGGGGTTGACTGTATATCGTTCTCGCAGCTCCCCGTCTTCACACGCGTTTACCCACCTCCTCAGGTTTGGCTGCCTCCTTGTTTGCTCATTGCACATTCACCTCGTTATACACGCGGTTACACACCTTCTTTGCTTTGACTTCAGGCAAGGACCCGGTATTCTCGGAGTACCTTGATCAACTTGACCGGATTGTCGCCGGCTTTGGCAAAGTCTCAACTGTAAAGGGAGACGTGATAGAGCCGCTTGTCCGTCGAACACTCCAGCGCTTCAATGGCTTCCGTATCGTGGATCTTCCTTTCCTCCAAGGCATCGCTTTGCCCAGATGGTGCGACGATATGCTGCTTCAAATTGATATCAACACTGCTATAGGGTTTGGATATGACGGCAGTAGCACTCACGCTGATCTCGACTTTCTCACCGATTGTCCTCCGAATAAGATGCTTGTTGCGACTTCTGGCGCACGTCCGGACGGAGCCTGGTTTTTCTCTGACAAGCGGTACGCCGGCTCTCTTGCGATCAAGTTCTATAGCAATGCTGTGCTGCAAAAAGATCACAAGGAGAATGAAACCTCGAGCGATATTCGATGTTTCTTCCTGAAAGCGGACGGTATCACCGCGAACTCATCCTTGGAAGGCATCCGACGCACCTTTGAGACTTCGGGTATTCCTTCCAACATCAAGGGCATACTCCGCATTCATCTGGAGTTCCCTCACGTCAGTGGTTCAAGGCCAGTCACCCATATCAGAAAGGACCCTGCGACTGGTGCTGAGGATGTGATGGTGTATATCAACATTTCGAACATGGACACCTTTTTTGATGAAGGTGTCGCAGAACACAGGGACGAGATGGTCATACTGAAGAGGTTGATCAAACTTGTCTCGGCCAGAGAGTAAGGATCGTTCCGGAGATAAACTCATCTCGTTTCCCAGCTCCTTTTTTCGCTTTTGCTGTGTGCTCCCTACAATCAACTCTCTATTAATCGGCCATCTGTAAAACGGAACTCTCCTTGAAACGGACGACAACGTCAGTCCCAACCTCGGAACTTAGTAATAAAACGGAAAGAAAAGTTTTATTGTCCAGAGAAATATCTATGTGAGAGTGTCTACGGCAGTACGGCAGTACGGCCCACCTTAAATTCAAGTCTTTCAGAGTGAGAGAGTTGACTGTACATAAACATCAGTCGGCAAAAGAGCTTAGAAGCCCGCTTCATTTACCCGAGATCCAATTGCAAGTAGCGGACTATCTCCAAAGCGAAAGGATCTTGCTCACTGTCAACGTGTGTGCAAATCTAGGCATCAGAAGTTACTGCCTCACATCTGGAAAGACGTATCAATTAGCCGGGCTGCCGCAAATTCCTTTGCAAAGTTCCCTCGCGGGAGTCACTTCAGCGCTCTGGGAACTGGATCATCACTCCTGTGATCCTGGATCGTTTCCCGCAGCTTTACACACTTCACTATCCCAGCATATCTTGCGCTTCATAAGAGCCTGGACAACAAGATTCGGTTCTGAGGGAGGCGATGAAAATGGGAAGATAGGGAAGGAAAAGGAAGAGGTGAAAGAGAAGAAGAAGAAAGAGGATGACGGTTGGAGTGGAGAGGAGGACATTGATCCACAGTAGAGTTGATTAGCCTTAATCCTTCCATCACTTGCTTGGACTTTTACTCTCTACGTGCAGCCACTCGACCAGGCTTTTGGCTAATCTTGTCGGCACTCCCCCACCTTCGCACACTCCACATAGAGCCGACAACTTTCAAGTCCCGCGGGATGGAATGGAGCGGATGTTTTGGCAAGTCCGCTCGCAATTAGAGCACTTGTCGCTGACTTTCGTAACTATTCCAATGATGTCGTTACGATGTGGCCATGCCCCAAGTATTTCCAGAGATCTGGAGCTTGACGCTAGTTGGGCTCATGGATGCAGCAAGTGGGTCGATATGACCCGGTTACTCTCTATCCGAATGTGGCGGACCTTTGAGTGGGGCTTGAGGCTATTAGAATGCAAGGCCATACTCATAGAGATGATTGCGCTATCTGATACCCGGGATGGCTTCAATGTTTTGCACCTCAGCTTTCCTCCAACTGACGGCGATCTCACTCAAGTGTTTGATAAAATGCAGTCAGTAACTAATTAACGATTTGGAGGGCTCAGTGTTGGACCTCAGGTCTATTCAACACGCTTGTCAAATTCGATATTTGAGTTAGTGGCCCAAGATTACAAGAGATTCTTTGTTCTTGCCCATTGCTGGAAGAGCTTATCGAAGGTGAAATCCTAGACAGGGACATTGTCGTGGGCGAGCAATTGATATGCCTGACAATGAAGTTCCTAAAGATTCGGTTTGTGTTCGAAGAAGCTGAGGATCATCCTCATCCGTTGGTCTTTGAACGGCTATTCAAACTCAATGGAATTATCCACATGCACTAGCTTTTCATCTAGACCATGGGTTGGGTCACCTAAGAGGTTTGAAGCATCTCCGTGCTATTGATGTGTATAGTGAGACGCATTCAGTACAAAATGATCTGCTCAGCCGTCGCTTGAGAACCAACAGAGTCTGTGTAGACAGTAATCTCTAGAATACGAATACACGAGTTTTCCTATCACTTTAAACTAAACGCGTGCGACAAAACATCAAAAGCCATTCTGCCTTGCCACAAGGGTAGTGTACAATTATTATATTGTTCTACATACACGACTTCTATATGCCCAATCTTCGCTTCCGTAGGGGTGTTCCTGGTGCCCTGAACCCAGGCGTCGCGATCCGGAACCTCGCCTCAGCAGCTGACCCACCGACTTTTGCGTCCTCTGCAGCTGCAGCTGCGGCTGCGGCGGTTTCTCGCTCTTCCTTCTCTCTCGTCTCCTTCAAATCCATCTCCAGCGCCATCTTGGCTTCCTCAGCCTTAGTCGCCGCGCGCTTCTCGCGGTGCGTGTATGATTTCTCCTTGACCGAGTAGAACATCGGTCCCAGTTCTGCCAGCCAGTGCGGGTCGACTGAGGTGACGCATTGCATGTATTCCTTGGAGGTCATGACCAGCTCGTGGTAGACAATATAGTCGGGATTATATCCCAGTCCATAAAGGGCTGACGTCGGATGCAAGTGGCAGGGCATACCCGTTCGACAGTTGACATATTCACCCAGGGCCTTGATTCTTCCAGCCTGGTGGAAATATGCAGAGCAAACGCACTTGCGGATAACGTCCCAGTCTGTGTTGCAGGATATATAAGGCATATTCTCAGATTTCATCATGTCCATGAGCTGCGAGCGGACTTCGCGAGCCTTGCGCATTGCCTTGGGTTGCACAAAGTGCTTCAAACACCAATCGTCCCGGTATCCATTCGATCGCCATTGTGTGTAGACATTCAATAGTGTCAAGTGATCACTCTCAGGCACGAAAAATTTTTCTCTCGCGGCATCCGATTCCTCCAGTCGCTCCTTGGGTCGGTAAAAGACAGTTGGAACCGACAACATGGACACGATTGTCACGATCTCGGCTGTGCAGCCCATATCGACTGCTACGATCAACATCTTGGCCAACGAGGGTTCTGTAGGGAAAACTGCCATTTTTTTACCCATCGGTGTCAACTCTCCCGTGTTATCTAACGCTCCTTGGATCCAAAGCTGATACATCGAGTTGAGCAAGTTGTCCTGTGGAGGCGGGTCCATGAAATCAAACGCAAGCAAGTTCTTGACATTCAAGGACTTGAGCTGCAAAACAACTGTCGACAAATTGGTGCGCTGAATTTCCGGAATCGGGTTGATAAACATCTCATAAACAAATGCTTGCTCTGTGTACAATCGCCATGATGTTCCAGGCCCTGTTCTTCCTGCACGACCTGACCGCTGGTTGGCATTGGCTTGAGAAATGGGTGTTATCTGCAACGAATCCATACCAATCTTGGGATTGAAGACCTTGAGCTTTACATAGCCCGCATCGACGACATAGAGGATACCGTCGATTGTAAGCGAAGTCTCTCCAATGTTGGTGGCAACAATACACTTGCGAGCGTTGTTCTCACCCGGTTCGAAAATCTTGGCTTGCAAGTCTGCTGGCATCTGAGAGTAGATGGGCAGAACTGATAGCGGTGGCGCGTTGTCGATCTGCGCAAGTCGCTCGCTGACCACCTGGCATGTAATTTCGATATCTTCTTGACCGGTCATGAAAACCAGAATATCTCCTGCCGGTTGGCCAAGATGGATGGCCAAGACTTGCTTAACAGCACTGTCGACATAGTCCTCGCAAGGCACCTTGCTAAACATAACGTCGACAGGGAAGGTGCGTCCAGGAATGGTGAACGTCGCAGCGTTTCCGTAAAATGAAGAGAACTAGTGCATGGCATGAGCAAACGTTGTTAATATTCGTTATTTCTCACAGTGCGTAGCTCGTCGAGTAAATAAAAAGAATGATTACCTTGTCTGCATTCATCGTCGCTGAGGTGACAATCAACTTCAAATCGCGACGCCGGGCCAAGATCTTCTTCATAAGACCCATCAAAACATCGGTGTTGAGAGATCGCTCGTGAGCCTCGTCCATGATGATGACACTGTAATGGTCCAACTCGCCCTCTCGAATCGACTCTCGGAGTAACACACCATCCGTCATGTATTTGATGACTGTGTCTTTCGAGGTAACGTCTTCGAATCGAATAGCATATCCTACAGTTGTTCCTAGCTCGCAACCGACCTCCTCTGCGACACGACGAGCGACTGACATGGCAGCCACGCGACGAGGTTGCGTGCATCCGATCATTCCAAAGGTGCTGTACCCATCCTCGTGTAGGAACTGCGTCAATTGCGTCGTCTTTCCTGAGCCAGTCTCTCCTACGACAATAATTACTTGGTTGTCCCGGATGACCCGCATGAGCTCCTCCCGGACCGCAAACGCGGGTAAGTATTCTCGCTGTTCCTTAATTGTTTTTGATTTAGCAAAGGCACTGGCAGCTTCCGACTTTTTGAGATGGGATGCAAACTGTGAATCGCCCTTGCCATCCATGTTGTCATCTTCATCGTTCAACTCTTTGATCTTCGACGCTGCCTCCGCTGCCTCGGCATTGGCCTTATCCTCCGGATTCTCCAATCCCATCACGTTTCCTAGTGCTGTTCCTGCTACCTGGAATTTTGGCGCTGCCTTCAGGCGCTCAGCCTGCTCACGCTTTTCTCGAACAAGAGCACTGCCCTTCCTCGAAAAGATAGCCATGTCAGAGGTGGGATCTTTGACTGACTGCACAGCCTCAATCTGTTTCGTAAAGACAACTCGTCCATCCAGGAATGGAGGTTTGATGTCATGCACTAGCAAATGAACTCTAGCCTCAGCGTCATCGTCAAAATCGGTGTCGACCTCTTTGCGCTGGAACACACCCGAGGTCAGCATTCGATTGGTCTCCCACATCTCGTTATCCTTGTTGTACTGCGCCTGACGGGCAGAGATCTTTTTCATGGCTTTCTTTTCAAGCTCTTCCTCTTTCTTGGCATCATGTTCCTCGTAATCTGCGAACGGGTTGTGAATATCATCCATGGCTCCCCCCGTTTCCTCCATGCTATACCACTCACGGTCGACTTGACGCTGTTCACTTTCCCATTCGTCCTTGTCGGGCATATCTTCAAAGCTCTCATCCGGGAAGTTGTCTATTCTGTCGTCGTAAGCTGATGAAGACACGCGCGGCGTGACCGTGTCCCAGTCGGATGTGCCGCGGCTTTGTGTAGGTGGTCTATAATCTGTTAGATAAAGCGTTAGAGATTACTTGTTGTAGAAGATCATTGAAATACGAGAAATCCTTTTGATCTGCTTACCTCTCCGTGGGGTCAGTCCACCATACAAAACGCTGTCAGTGTTGCGGCTTGACCTAGAAGGAGTTGCATCCCACTCACTCCTATTTGGACGCTGACTTTTTGGCTCTGAGAATTCACTTCTCCGAGGCGTGGAAGGTTCCCGAAATCGATCATCGCGTCTCTCTGTCGGTCTCCTGTCTCCATCATCCCGTCGATCTCTGTCCCTATCATCTCGGCGATCTCTATCATTCCTATCACTTGACCGGTAGCGATCTCGGTCACTTCCAGAATCACTCCTTGATCGATCGCGGTCCCAGTCCCTATCTCTGGATCTTGAATCGCCGCGACCGTATCTATCCCTGTCTCGGCTCCGGTCATCGTCGCGATCTCTGTCACGATCGCGACCATCCTGCGGCCTGTCATGTAATCCACCTCTGGCTCTGTCACGCTGCCTTCTTTCCTCTGCACGTCGCAGTGCATCTTGACTCACACCACCAGGGTGTGAGGGTGTCTCCATACGCTTGGTGCGATACTGCGGCTGAACAGTCCGCCTGCTCGAATTCTTCTCTGATGATGAATCCTTTTCTTTCATTTCCACGTCCTTAGTCTCCCCTTCCCTCTCTGGATGACTGTCGCCGTCCTTCCATTCATCCTCGACCTGCAACTTGATCCTTTTGGCATCCGCCTGTTGCTTTGCTGCAGCGAGTTCCCGCTCCTCCCGTTTCTCCTTTGCTAACTTATCAAGACCCAAGCGAGAGACGCCCACAGGTACTGATGGGGTCTTGAAAACATGCCGATCATCCCCAGCAGGCTTTGCTTTTTTGATCAATCCTCCTGGCAAGACTGGTGCTGGTGCCTCATCTTCGCCGTAGGAGCGTACAAAATTAGACATGGCGACGGAGGACTCCTTGCTCTTAGAATCGTCCTGTTTGCCATTGGAGGTTCTTGCCATGGGTCTTGATCCAGAGTCTCCTGATATCGAGGGACCGCTGACGCCATACTCGCGATCGTGAGTTTGGATTTTTGTGTAGACATCGAACAGAAACTCGTCCTTGAACTTGCCAAAAGCTGCGCAGGCTATATCCGAGAAAACATCCAATTTCAGATACTGTCAGCACATATGAATGTCAGACAAAAGAAGGCGGGCTTTGGGAGTTGCATTAAGGACAGTCGAACTTGCCTTTGACGAAACCTTGGACTTGCTTATGATTCCTTGCAATCTGAATGACTTGTCTTGCAAGGAGATCATTGGCATTGACGAGATTCAAGGCCCGTGAAAGATCAATAGCTATTTCATGCTCCAAGTCAGACATGACGCACAAAAGAGACGAGGAGGAGGGTAGGATGTCGAGAAATGTCGAATGGAGGAAGGCGCAGACGTTTAATGGGTGGATGGATGGTATAGTGGCTTACGCGCCTCGTTAACTTGAAATGCGTTCAAAGTTAAACATTGACCACGGACTGCTTTACACCCAAATCCGATATTGGAATGTTTGGTGGTGAATGATCAGTCCTTCCAGTCTTGGAGATTACATGCCCGCCTTCCACCCGCATGGCAAATGTTTGCAAGTAGACTGCGAAGGATTTCAGTATCGAGGCCCATTCACCCACAATGTCTTCGCTAGAAAGTGGATCGAAAAAAGATAGCCGGGCAGGTAGGATATCTGGCCTCCACTGAGCATGATGCATGCCATCGATTTGCCTAGACATCTTTAGTCCCTTCCTCTCAAAGACAACTTACCAAGCACCATGTTGCAAGCGCCAGCACTGCTTTTCTGTCGCCGTCTGAAAGGTCAAAGGACGCATACTAAAAAGGAAATTGGCAGCGAATCGGGTGACAAAGACGCTGCGAAAAGCCACCACCACTGATCTGTTTTGAAGTTTCCCGAGGGGCGACTGGGTTAGCAACAACTCTCTTTCCTGTCACCTCATGCATTGCGCCCTTCTCTATTAATCAGCCCTCCCATCCAAGGACGCATGAATCTATTCCAGTCAAGCCACACCACACATTGCATAGCAACAACTTTCTTCAGCAACCTCAGACCTACAGGAGGTGAGTACAGCACCACAAATGACTTTCCGAGTGGCAGAACAACTACGCTACCCGGGGCAGCATTTGCTGTACAAGAGTGTGCTCACACCCTTTGAGTCCCAAGAATCCGACAGTTATATACTCCATCACTACCGCATCGTTCTGCCCTCGTCGCTACTGTCGCTCTGCCACCATTCACTCTTTCTTTTAGTCAGTCTATTTGTACTTTTAAACCTGTATTTATTTTGGCGGGAAGGCTCGTTTGACAAACCCATTGTGACGACCTTCCTTTTCGGGACTAATTGTCACTCCCACTCCTTTTTGTAATTATCGCTTGGTTACCTGCGTCCCAAGTTAACTTATTTCGAACGCGTTTTGTAATTGTTCGTGTCTCCCCAAGGATTGTTTACCTTCTGCTCTTAACTCCCAGAGGCGCGTCTTTCTCGTCTATAAAAATCAACATCCGCAAGCTCATCTCTTTCTTCTCTTTCATATATCCTCTTTTAGACAAATAGCCATCCTCTTCTCACCTTCCTCTATACCCACACACGCACAGTTTCTCCACCCTTCTACTACCACACAGCCCATTCCAACAATGACTTCCACCTCCAAGACCCAAGACGCCGATCTCCAGATTGCGTCCTCTCTGGCCTCCAAGTTGAATGACATGAAGGTCTCGGAGCAAGACGAGCCACTTCTCAAGCCCAACCCCCGCCGCTTCGTCCTCTTCCCCATCAAGTTCCATGAGGTCTGGCAGATGTACAAGAAGGCCGAGGCCTCATTCTGGACCGCTGAAGAGGTCGATCTCTCCAAGGACATGCACGATTGGGAGAACCGTCTCTCTGAGGATGAGCGATTCTTCATCTCTCACGTCTTGGCCTTCTTTGCTGCCAGTGACGGAATCGTCAACGAGAACCTGTTGGAGCGCTTCTCGAATGAGGTCCAGATCCCTGAGGCAAGATGCTTCTACGGTTTCCAGATCATGATTGAGAATGTGCATTCAGAAATGTACTCGCTCTTGATTGACACCTACGTCAAGGAGCCTGAGAAACGCGACCACCTCTTTGACGCGATTGAGACCAGTAAGTTGTTTGTTTATTTCACTAGCCCTTCATGTCATGTTGTTAGTGCTTGATCCCCTTTGTGTCCCTCTCAATGGCTCTTCAGTTCTTTAGTCTTCATCATTGTTGTATTATTGTTTTTTTTTTTTTTCAAAACGCGACCAAAAAATCACAACATGGCTTGTGTTGTGATCGATGTCGCGTCTTTAATTTTTTTTTTCTTCGTACACGTACCTGAAATTTGTCATCACACTCAAAACATGTATTAACCAACATGCCCTCTGCTCTTCATCCTCTTTAGTCCCCTGCATCCGCAAGAAGGCTGCCTGGGCTATGAAGTGGATCTCTGACCAGAACTCGACTTTTGCTGAACGTCTCATCGCTTTTGCTGCCGTTGAGGGTATCTTCTTCTCTGGTTCCTTCGCCTCAATCTTCTGGCTCAAGAAGCGTGGTCTCATGCCTGGCTTGACCTTCTCGAACGAGTTGATCTCCCGTGACGAGGGTCTCCACACTGATTTCGCCTGCTTGCTCTTCTCCCTCATGAGACAGCGCCCCGATCAGGAGCGTGTCAAGTCCATCATTACAGAAGCCGTCGCGATCGAGCAAGAGTTCTTGACGGATGCTCTGCCTGTCATGTTGATTGGCATGAACGCCAAGCTGATGAAGCAGTACATCGAGTTTGTCGCTGACCGTTTGCTGGTTGCTTTGGGCAACAGCAAGCACTACAATGTCGAGAACCCCTTCGACTTTATGGACTTGATCTCGCTCCAGGGCAAGACCAACTTCTTTGAGAAGCGTGTCTCAGATTACCAGAAGGCTGGTGTCATGTCTGCCACTTCTGCCGACAAGGCCGCCCACAACACCTTCACCCTCGACGCCGACTTCTAAGTGCTTCGCGTCATGTAGTACAGCACCTCCCCTACTATTCCTTCCTTGCTGCATCCATTCCCTATTCAATTTGTACATTATTTTCTCCCTTCCTTCTGTTTTCATTTGAAAAACCCCTGCTTTCCTGTTATTTAAGGGAATAAAGTCGGACTGTAACAATTTACGCTAGCGCTCTGTGTGTCTGTGGTTATGTCGCGTCTCTTAGAATCGCTTATTGTTGTTGCTGCCCTTGGACAGTCTGAATGCCATGACCAGGGCAACAAACACAGCACAGGCTGCCAGGAATTTGAGGTACCACATCACACCCGTCTTCTTCTGTGGAGGTGGCGTGTTGTTGTTTCTCTGCTGATGGAACAAAAAGAACACAAAAAAAAAGTTAATACTCGGGTTTATCGTTTGCTGACAAAGTGTTACAGTATCCCTCGGTCTTCTTCATTGTCACTCGTATATTTTATACCTTGGTGGTAATGTCGCTCTTGGTCATCGTGTTCGTAGTGACAGAAATAATGTCGTGATTATCATGGACCTCGCCAGTGACGGAAGTGAAGCCGAGGTACGAAATCGTGGGCAGCTTGATATCCGTCAAAGTGAAGCAATCATCCCACTGGTCCCATGCCATTGTCTGGAGCTTGAGCTAAAAAAAAAAAAAAGAGTTTCAATATTGGCTCCACTCTCCAATGTTTGAATATTCATCGCCGAATACAACAAAGCAGAACATCACGTACAATTAAGGTACTGCTCTCGCGATAGTAAATGATTCTACCCCTGGTAGGGATAAGCTTGCCACGGAAGTCCGACTCACAGGATCCAATGCTGTTAGCTTGACCATCATGTGCACCATCATAGCTTGTTTGGCCATCACCCATCATTGCCATAACGTAGGGGAATGAGTGCTGCGATTTTGTGGAAACAAAAGGAGCACAGATTGTAAACCGCAGTTAGGCTTATAGTAGCGGTTTCCGTGCAAAGCATAGAGTAGGGACCTTGAATAAAAAAAAGGGGGGACGCGTACCGATTGCCGGGAGTTGGCATATGTATCAAAAAAGATACCCAGGCCCTCGAAATTGTCGCGGTTTCCAAAGACAGGTCCCATCTCGCCCCGCTCCTTGGTCAGCCAGACGGCGAATCCATCGCCAAAAAGGCCGTCACCTTTGCCATCCACCTTGAACTCGAACTCGATCTGGAAGTTGGACGACGTGATAGGCTGCACAAAACATTACAGACGCACGGAGATGATGTCACAAATTGAAGATCGATCAGGGTTTCTTGGTCGCGTGCACGTTGAAGTTGTTTCCTTGGCATAATTATTCTGTTCACTTACGAGACGACTCCAGAGATATCCGGTCTGCGAGGGCATGTCCTGAGTCAAGCGGATGTGCTTGTTGGTGTTGATGAGCGCATCACCTCCAAAGTCGAACCAGCGATTCTGGAGATCCTGATCTACAGATACACAGGCAGAAGACGACAGCCACAGACGAGTTAGTACAAAATATCGACTCAAGCCCCAGGTACAAGTGCACAACTTAAAAGGCTCCTTCTATGTGAAGTAGCTATGCAGTAGCACAAAACAATAATAGTAAAAACTGATCAAAGCTTTTTTTTTTTGTGGAGGCAAAAACGGTTCCCAATTGTTCTTCTTTGTCGCGTAATACTTAAGCAGGACTACCTCCCGCGGAAATGCGGGCTGACGCGAGTTTGGAGGTTTATTTCGCTGCATCCTGAAGCATCTTGCCCCCGTGTTTCATGAACGCACGAGTCCCATGAAAAGTCCGAGGAGAGAGCAAGTGAACAGAACATGGAAAGAAGAGCGGGAAGAGAAAAGCACTCACCAATATATGGCATGTAGATGGAATGCGTGCGGAGGGGATGAACATTGTCATCCTGCGCTCTGACGATGGCTGCGGCAGAGAGAAGAGCGACTCCCATCAGGAGCCTCGAAAAGAAACCTTTTCCCATGTTGACGTTCTTTGGCTGGTGTTTTTTTTGTTCTGTCTTTTCGTTCTGTCTGTCCGGTGAACAGCTGTTGTGGATGTCCTGTGACGATAGTGAGTGGTGATCTGTGTCTATTCTCCCGTGATGGTGATGATGAGAAAGTGATCGAGAATGAAATAAAAAGGAGGGTGCGTGGACGAAACAGAGACAGTTGCAACAACAGTTCCCAGTTGCCCTTTAGATTTGTCCCTGGCCCTCTGTCCTGGCGACACACACACGCACGGAGCTTACAGACGCTGGGTGTTAAGGGGTATCTGCATCCCGCGATCCTTCAATCCTTTCAACAATCAGAGCAACAACCATCCAAAACACTCAGGCGATTATTATTTTATAGATGTCTTCTCTCTGAAATACTATGCAGCTGGAACACCCACTAAACGCGTTGGCGACGAACGCTCTTGCGCATATTTGTGTACTGCAGCACCTCCTGTCGCTCAAGCATAAAGATCGCCCTCTCAACGTTGCGCGAGTTATATCCCTGTGACTCGAGTTCGCGGATCAGAATCGCTGTAGGAATCTGCGATCCAATCGCCAAACGACGGCGGATCGCATCTTCCACATGACGCACCTCCACTGCGCCCTGCTGACGACTCTGGCCGTCCACTATATAGTGCAATACGAAAGAGAAAAAATATGAGTAAATTTTCTTGCTGTCTGGTTTGACTACCCACACTGAGATCCTCGGAGAATCGAAAAAAAAAAAAAAAAAAAAAAAAAAAAAAAAAAACTTACTTGTACCGGCATTGACAGCGTCCATGGTTGAGAACTTGAACAGACGGATAGCTTCATCGACATGCTCCTCAGTCGCACGAGGTGAGAGCGTCATCTTAGCCAATGATTCCGAGATACGAATAATGGCCTCCAATTGACGGACAGTAATCGGGATCGATGTCCTGACACCCTCTACGTCCTGCATATGGCCCACAGTTGATCGGATGCCGACGAAGTGGCTGCTCAGCTTCTCCGCTGCCTCCTTGGTCAGGCGTGGAGCAGACTTCATTTTGCAATAGCTAATGTAGTTCTTCATCTTCTCGATGCTGATCTCACTGGCAGCTGTCTCACTTGGTCGGTCCATGTGTACGTTCATGACGTGCCTTGCCATTACCATATCCCTGCGCTCATTGTGCTCGTCCTTCAGAATAAAAATCATGTCGAAACGCGACAAAATGGTCGTCTGGAAATCAATGTTCTCTCCTGCCGACCGCATATCATCGTATCGTCCAAAGACTGGGTTGGCAGCAGCAAGCACGGATGTCCTCGAGTTGAGAATAGTTGTGATTCCGGCCTTCGCAATCGAGATTGTCTGTTGCTCCATGGCTTCGTGAATCGCAACTCTGTCTTCATCCCTCATTTTGTCAAACTCATCGATACACACCACTCCTCCGTCGGCGAGCACCATCGCTCCTCCTTCTAGATAAAACTCGCGTGTAGAGGGCTCCCGGACGACAGAGGCTGTCAAACCGGCCGCAGAACTTCCCTTTCCTGAGGTGTATACAGCGATAGGGGAGACTTTTTCGACAAACTTCAGCAGCTGTGATTTGGCTGTACCAGGGTCACCGAGCAAGAGCACGTTGATATCTCCACGAAGTTTCATTCCATCCGGCAACACATTTTTTGATCCTCCAAATAGCAAGCACGAGATGGCCTTTTTGATATCTAGAATTTGCAATAACATATAAACGCTTAATTACAATTCACCAGACAATTTCGACAATGTATTCCAAAGTTCCTCGGTTGCTCCTGGTTGCGCTTACCGTGATTTCCAAAGATAGAAGGGGCAATACTGTTGGCAAACTTTTGGTACAGACCAGGCTCTCTGGACATGGCGATAAACTCCTCTTCCTCCTCATCTGTGAATGTCCTTTTGCGACCTGTGGCATCCGTGTCCGTGTTAATTCCAACAACGCGGATATAAGGGGTGCGGATAGCAATGGCGCTGTTTCCTTTCTATAAAACGAGAAGAGTTTAGCTATCGATGCCTGCCGCCAAAAGGAGATGCAATATCCGTCAAAATTCTATAATACGTACGCCTGGTTTGGTCTGGAAAACAGAGTAGACACCCATGATGGTGGCTCTAGATCCAGGAACGACTCGGTTCGTCAACTCCCTGTCGGCACTCAAAAGGACATGACGAGGCAACTCTCCCACGGGAACATCGTCTGGCGACTCTTGGAGCTTCAAAATTTGCTGGTCCACACACTTGGACTTGTCGTGGTCAACAACATATGGGTCCATACCGCATCCTGAAGGGTTAGCCTCCGCATCCACGTTCCTTTCGAATATAACAGATGTACCCCGTATATGTTAGCGCTTTATCCCTAGAAAACATGCCCTTGCCATGATCACAGCAACAATAATATCTGGACACGTACAAATCACAGGTACGGGGCATGCTGACTCCGGAGAAGCCAGCTTGGATGGGAAGTCGCTTCGACTTTGAGCATGTCTTGCACCTGATCTGAAGCACAGTGGCCTTGGAAGTCAGGGGCGATGCTGCAATGATGATACCCGAGATGCGAATCAGTTTTGAAATGCTGTTGGCCTGAGGTTTCAGAGCGTAAACAACAACACAGAAACAAATAAGCGTGTTAACTTCCTGTGGCCCTGCGTCTGTTGTTATAATATACTAATGACTGACTTCACGAGGTACATACATTGAGATGACGGATCTTGATCATATTGGCACTTGAGTGCAACGCCACTTGATAGTCATCCACCTCCACTTCCGTGTTCGAATTGGCGTACAAGATCCTCTTGGCGTGAAGTTGGACGGCATTCTCGAACTATATGGTGGTAATGCCACAAAGACAACGGTAAGAATGTAGTTAGTACCCGAATGTGATGCTGATGTCTTGCATATCCTGGCGCGCCGGGGCTCGTTGCATTTTATCCGCATACCAATGGCAGTAGTTCTGTAGGCCTCTGAGTCAATGTGTGGGCCAGCTCTTGGTTGTACGAGATCAAGTGTCCCATATCAACCTCCAGCAGGTGGCGTTTGAGCATTGTGTTCTGACGCAGCTGATCACTATACGAACAAGGAGCTTGGAAGTTAGTAATTGCCAAGGCGAAGAGCGTAATGAATCGGAAGAGCATAATGACGCCCAAGACAATAGTCGTACCGGTAAATGTAAATGCCATTGATGTGGAACTGCTGGATGAAAGCGTAGAACATCTCCTGAATCCTATCCATCGAAGCCTGCGCGTGGTCGTCCTGCTGCGGGGGCAGCACCTGAGCGGTGTGAACACGTCCTGCATCCCAGCCAATATTCGCCATTGTGTCTATGTAAGGGTCTTTGAGGGGAAGAAGGGATGGAAGATGCTGGGGAGAGTGATTGAGAGTTGTTGCCACTTGCAGTCTTGTTTCCCCCCCTGAGGCGACTCGTTTTGTTTTTGTTTTTGCACGAACGCGCGCGTTTTAATTTAACGGTTACATCACGTGGAGAATAGGTCAAAAGCAGTCGCTCCATGTTGTGTTTGGCATTTTTTTTTTTTTTTTTTTTTGGTTCTGTGGTGGTCTGCTTAATCAGCTCATGAATAAGCAAACGTGAAAGGGCAGACGAACTCATTTAGTCCTTCTTCGTTTACGTTCACACTTCCTCCTTACACACACACGCTCCCATTTGTAAATTCCTCGCAACTATTACACATGGTTCTCCCAAAGAGCAAAAAGAACGTTGGCCTTGGAAACGCTATCATCAAGGCTCGTTTCAAGGGCCGCAGCAGACCAAGAGACGGAGACGAGCGCCTCGTATGTCCAGCAGAGAAACTATTCAACTGTGCACTCTCATAGCTCAATTCCTCGTCAGTGTGTTTGATCAAAGTGTACTGATATATATCTCTCTGTCAAATCCTCTCTTTTAGCACTCTGCGGATGTCAATGATGGCGGCAGCTGGACTCGCCTCCAGTCCGTCACACAGGAGGGTGATTTGGAGTCCTTCTTGAGCACGGCAGAATTGGCAGGCACAGAGTTCACTGCAGGTCAGTCGCCGCTTTCCATAACTCTTCGCGTAATAGTTTCTCTCTACAGTGATTCATTTCAATGGCCCCTAACCACTCTATTTTTTTTATGTTGCTTTTATTCTCCAATGTTATCGACGAACAGAGAAGCTCAACATCAAGGTCATCTCAAACCAATACGAGAACCCATTCATGCTCTCGGCGGACAAGGAGAAGGAAACATTGGCGAAGCACAAGGAGTTCAAATCAGAGCTGACAGTTCCACGTCGTCCTCACTGGGACGAGACTACCACCGCGCAGGAATTGCAGCGCACGGAACGTCAATCGTTTTTGGACTGGCGCCGTAGTCTTGCAACTTTGGCCGAACGTGAATCCTTGTTGTTGACGCCATTTGAGCGCAATATCGAAGTCTGGCGTCAGCTGTGGAGAGTCATTGAGAGATCACACTTGATTGTACAGATCGTCGATGCCAGGAACCCGCTGTTTTTCAGATCGACCGATCTGGAGACGTATGTCAAGGAAGTCGACCCAAGGAAGAGGAACTTGCTGCTGATCAACAAGGCTGATTACTTGACGGTCAAGCAGAGAAAGAGATGGGCCGATTACTTTGATTCTGAGGGTATTCGCTATACGTTCTTCTCGGCCGCATTGGCAAAGGAGCGACAGGAGAAAGAGCAGGCTGAGAGGGAGAAGTTGGAAGCATTGGCGCAAGAATTGGCAGAGATGAAGGCTGCCAACTCTGATTATACGGAGGATGAAGAAGAGGATGAAATTGAGGACGAGAAGGTTGTTGACGAAACCTCTGCTGAACAGGAGAATGGAGTCATCGATGCATCTTCACCCGCCAGCAAGGAGACTGAAAAGCAGGCTCTGGAGGAGGAGGAGGAGGAGGAGGGAGACGAAGAGTCCGAGGAAGATGAAGAGTCCGAGGAAGATGAAGAGTCCGAGGAAGAATCCGAGTCTGAGCTTGATGAGGAGTCCGATAAGCCCAACAAGACTCACTCGCATTGGAAGGCCGTCAAGGAGACTGAGAAAGATGACGAGCGCACCCGCATTCGCGATACCAAGGAGCTCTATGAGCTCCTGCTTAAGGAAACTCCTATTATCAATGGTAATGCCGGGCTCTATGCATTGAATTAATGACATTCTCGTTTGCCACAAAGATCTGCTAACCTTAAAACTCAACTTCAACGTGTTAGACCCCCGAAACCCATTGAACGGTATCATGTCAATCGGTCTTGTCGGATACCCTAACGTCGGAAAGTCCTCCACGATCAACGCCCTGTTGGGTGAGCACGCAGTGTCGGTCTCTGCCACTCCTGGAAAGACCAAGCATTTCCAAACCATCCACTTGACTCCCAAGATGATCCTCTGCGATTGTCCTGGTCTGGTATTCCCTTCTTTTGCCACCACTCAGGGAGACATGGTCTGCAATGGTGTCTTGCCTATTGACCAGCTGCGTGAGTTCACTGGCTCAGTCGGTCTGGCTGCCAAGCGAATCCCCAAGGATGTCCTTGAGGCTATCTACGGTATCAAGGTTGCAGTACTGAGCGAGGAAGAAGGTGGTGACGGTGTCCCAACCGCTGAGGAGTTCTTGATTGCCTATGCTGTCGCCCGTGGATTCACCAAGGCCGGTCAGGGTAACCCTGATGAGTCGCGCGCTGCTCGTTATATTCTAAAGGACTACGTCAATGGCAAGCTCCTGTACTGCTCTCCCCCACCAGGCTTCGAACACATTGAGTTTAACCAGGAGCACAACCAGCTAGACCGCTTCAAGAAGCGCAAGCAGGCACCTACCCGCCGTCTCCCAGCCACCGCATCGACCTACATCAACATGAACGCCGTCACCCCTCTGTCCCACACTGGTACCGGTACTGGAAAGACCGCTGCTGTGGACTCTTCATTCTTCCAACCTGCTCGTAATACTATGTACTTGCCCAAGGTCACTGGCAAGACTGCAATTGATGTCTCTGACGGTATGTCTCGTGTGCAGATGTACCCACACCAGCAGCGGACGGATGACCAAGGTGGATATGTCAGCAGAAAGATGAGGATGCAGAATGTCAGGGAGGGATTGTTGGACATGGGAGTTGATAGTGTTGCAGGTGCTCTTGGAAACAAGAAGCACAAGAAGGGAAAGAAGAACATTAAGCAGCGCTCTGGAGGCGGATTGTTTTAGAAGACTCGGATGAGAGAACTCATAGTTGACACCACAGGCATATTCAGTAATCCTCCATAGCGTGTAACATTATTACATTTTTGCATCTCCTTTTCATAAATCCATATTCCCATCGATGGAACTGCGGTCTGCGGATGAAAATGTAGATAGCAAAATGATCGGATTGACGTCGATCCCGCTATCCGCGTTGGAGCTGTCAAGAATGTCAAATAAGTAGTTTTCTGCCTGTGTGCGTCAATAAGAATAATCCTCCTGAATCACAGCGTTGAAGAGCACTCACACGCCGAGATATAACCCACGCAGGAACAACATAACTTTGTAAGAGCGAAAGTAATCCATGGGGGCAATGAACAGGATGCAAGCGACCGCACTTTAAAGATACAACCCCTTTAAAACGTATATGGTTCATCATGATATTCATTTTAGAAGAAAAAAAATGCATCTATAATTCAGCATATCTAGCGGAGGTAAAAAGTCAAGTCTGCCTTCTCATTCTCTCCCTCGCCTCCAGCCTTCTCCACCCTCAGCACCTCGTACACAATCCTCAGATCCAGTGCTCTTGGGTTTCTGGTGTTCTTGGTGCAGTAGAAGGTGCCCTTAATCTTATCTCCCTTCTTCATCTCGATGGGCCTCTCCAACACAAACATGGTCTGCTTCCAGTGCGTCTCCTCGGATCTTGTGTAGACTGGACCTGTCGTGAATCCGTTCATGTTGTGCTTCTTGAGCTCCTCCTTCGAGATGCCTACGTCCAAAGGCACATCCTTGCCATCTCGTGTGAACCAGGTATCAAAGTAGCCGACGAACGCAGCGACTTGATCATCACGCTGCATCTCGAGTTCGAAATCAGAGACAAAGTCCAGTCCAGCAACAGTGATTGTCTGGTGAGGGAGATCCTTGATCGTAACAGTGTTCGTAACGATGGTCTCGGGTGAGATAAAGTCGACGACAGCCTCCTGGAGAACACCCTCCTTCATGGTCGACATCTTGAAACCATAGACGTCGTTCCAGTAATAAAGACTATCGTTCAAGAACGACTCGTCCGACGATGCCGTGAACAGGATTCTGGTTTGTGATGGTGCCACTATTTTTTTTTTTTTGGCGATAGGTTTCATTCCAGAGTTAGTTTGGCACCAAAAGGACAAATAGGTAATATGAACAAAATACTCTCTTCACAGCTTACAGATTCCTCCAGGAGCCAGGAAGCGGTCTCTTGCGACAAGGACAGAGTCCAACATGGCCTCGTACAACAAGAAGTAACCCATCCACTCGGAGATAATGATATCGACCTTGCAGGGCAACTTGATCTCTTCGATTCTGCCCCTGTAGAGGGTGATCACGTCCTGCAAACCGTTCTCCTCGATGTTCTTTCTAGCTTTCTCAATGATGTCCGAGTTGTCGACGGAAAGGACCTTGGTGGCCCCAGCACGAGCAGCGAACATTGAGAGAATACCAGTTCCGCACCCGACATCGAGCACAGTCTTGCCTTTGAAGATGTCCTTGTTCTCATAAATGAAATCTCTGTAGCCCTCTGTCCGTACGCGGTCCTGTCGAGTCAAAGGAAGTAAAGATACCAAGCGGAGCAATGTTAAGTCTTAATATGAGTTCACTTCAATCAAAAAAAAAAAGCAGATTTGATTGCACGAATGCCTGTAGACTTACGTTCAACATCTGCTGGTGGATATCTGAGTTGGCATACGAGTTGAAGTAATAGTTGCCCTCATCCTGGGGAACAACCACAGTGCCAGATTCCCGATCCTCTGCATCTTGATAAGACTGGGAGACAACGCTCCTGGAAGTGGCATCCTCAAGCGTATCAAAGAATGACTCCTTCACTCTGACCCTGTACTCCTGAAACTGGGTCTCTGTGTTATGAAGTTGGACCTCGATCGCAAATAGCCTCTCCTCAGCTTGGCGCAATTGCTTCAACAGCTGGGCTTCCAGCTCTGTCGTGGTTTCAATATCATCATAAGCAGATCGTTGCATCTTCTTGATCTCTCCCTGAGGCATCAAGATTGATGTTTCGTGGGCATGATCTCCTTCACCGGAGGAGTAATCCTCCACATCCAAATCTTCGAAAGCATAGAGCAACGAATCATCCTCGATCACTGGGCGAAGGTACTCGTCATCTCCCAAAAAGGGCTCTTTGCCCTCCAAACTCCATGCCTGGGTCTGATCAAAGCCTTCAACATCCTGAGCTTGCTTGCGAAGATAGTTAATCAAGCGGATCGACTGGTAGAAATCCAGGTTCAATTGCTGGCGGGCACGGAGGAAATCGAAACCATGGGCTGCAGTGCAGTGTGTAAAGACCTCACGGGCGGAGGGAAAGATCTCGGCACAGAAGAGGCACTTTGGATCGGCGTCTGCCATCCCTTCCTCATCCTCCCAGTCATCCCAGCGGTTGTCTACACCAATAAAATGCAATTGGGTGGAATTAAGTTAGTTATGTCACTTTCAGCGGTAGGTTGCATCGATGACTATCATGGGAGGGAAGTGGTGGTCAGCTGGAGGGAGGTGGTCAGCTGGAGGGAGGTATTCAGTGGCAAAAGGCACTGGGATAGTACCTTGCTCCCCAAACTCGGACTCTGAATACTCGGACTGAGTGTAGGCCTGGGAGATGGTTGACTGTCGCCTGGCGTTGAAAGCGGCGTCGCCACTGGTGCTGCTGCTTCCTGCCTGCAGAATTCGGCTACTCATGGTTACTCTGGAGGTGAAGGAATGAGGGATGCAGTGCAGGGTCTTCCACTCTGTTGAACCTCATTTTAGCATTTTTTTTTTTTTCTTTTTTTTTTTTTTTTTTTTTTTTGTCAAAGCCACATAACAAACCCAATTTGTGGAACTTTTATTTCCAGGATTACATTGACGGTCAAAGTCGAAGGAAAAACCTTCTTTGGCCGATATGTCGAACTAATGCTGAACTACCCACCATAGCAGCGTCTTGGTCACCCATAAATAAAATGCGCAGGAAACAGCCGTTTCAAAGGAAATATAACTCCTCCATGTCACTGGCGGCTTGGCAGGCGGCGGCACACACACAATCAGAGTTTTCCCTGGAAAATAACCAATCCTGAGCGGCTCCAGTCTAATATGAAAAGATGGTGAATCCGTTAGCTTTTTCTAATAGAAGATAAAGAGTTGGTTAGCGTCGATGGGATTAGAGTTACCTCTTTAACGTCCTCCTGTCCCTGAGAAAGGGTACCACCTTCGAATGGTTGCCATCGTTCTCTGTAATCAGTTCCAGACAGGGGAATACCCCCTGGATGTCTTCGAGCAAGACACAATACCCGTCCACATCCCCACCCACAGCATCATCAGCTTCATCGAGTGGCCATACTCGGAGCTCCACGTCGATGCTCTCGTTGGTGTGGTGTTTGAACCGCTGGAAGAGTGGCACTTGATGATTTGACATACAGATAATGCTGACAATATATACGTCGAGGATGCAAAAGAGGAGTGAAGAAAACGGAAGACGAGCAGTGGCGTAAGTGGCGTAAAGAAACCAGAGATGTTCGGTGTTTGGTCTGGGCTGTTTATTTTTTACGATGTTGCAACACAAAGGAGGAGGGACATTACACAACACCAACAATGACAAAATCGACCCATTTTTTTCTTATTTTGTTCTGGCAGTTTTTTTTTATAATGTTACAACAATTACAACCTCGACCGTGCATATCAAGCTGAGGGGGGCTACGATCTGGCTGTTGCATTCAACGCCATTCTCTCATTCGCTCTTTCCTCCACATCTTACTGCTTCATACTCCTAGAACAGGATGTTCCTACTGTACGCCCCACCGTTGGTGTTGGTCTGTCCCGATGAAAATTGATTGAAGGAGTTTCCGTTGAGAGCTCCAAATCCAGTTGCTTGCGATGACTGGAACCCCCCTGCTCCGCCAGCCTGCGCAGAGGCCTGGAAGGGGTTATTGCTATTGCCTCGAACAAGCGAGCTACCAGAGTCGCCAAAATCGATCAGAGTGTTGCTGTTATTGTTGTTATTGCCGCCGATGCTCTGGAAAGGATTCGCTGCACCACCGCCAGGGCTGCTAGCGCCGCGGTTTCCCAGACCAAAGCTATGGTGACTGTCAGACACGAGACGTTAGCCAAAGGTCAGGGTTTCCCAGACCATAACAAGAAAGTGTAGAGAGCATTGAATATATGGAGTGGCAAATGTCTGCTTACGCTGGAATACGGAGTTGTCCAGCGTTTCCAAACGTGTCCATGCCATCGTCACGGTTCGAAAGGGCCATGGCCAAACTGGCATATTTTTCGTCGTGGGGGTTGGGTGCCTTTGTCGCAGTCTAGTTTTTTTTATAGTATTCAAGGTTAGGATTACAAGCATGAATGGACAGCAGCGGCGGGGGGTAAAATATATACAGAGGCGAAGACATACGGGCTGGCTAATTGTGGGCGATCCATTGGTCATGGAATTTTGCAGGAAAGCAAGATCGCCGAGAGGGTTATTGTTGCTGTTGCTGTTGGTACCATTGTTAAGACCGTTGTTGAGACCGGTATTGGGATTGTAGCCGTTGCTGCCATTCGTATTGAAGGGCTGTCCCGTCATGGCCGGCTTTTGAGCAAAGGCACTGAATGGATTATTGGATCCGATCGTAGGAGCCCCTGTCATCTGAGGCATGAGCTGCTGTTGGTAGGGATTATTCATGGTGCTCAAATACGCCATCTGTTGCTGTTGCTGCAACTGCTGCTGCATCAACTGCTGCTGCATCAATTGTTGTTGCTGGAGTTGCTGTTGTTGAAGCTGTTGCTGCTGGAACTGATTATACGGGTTGTTGAACCCGGTAGGTTGCTGCTGAAGGAAGGTATTATCATTGTTGAGATCATTGATCGGGGAGAACGCATCAAAGTTGTTGTTATTACTGTGCCCGCCAAAGTCGTTGCCGAAAAAGTCGGCGTTGTTTTGCTGTTCATATTGATTGACAGGCCTGTGTGGAATGGTGGAAATGTTGGATTACCGTCAGCACCAGTCTTATCCACTCCATGCCAAATGCTACAGGACGATGTACTTACTTGGAATCTGCCTCCCAGTCTTCTGTGAGAGAGAGCTCATTGTACTTTTCGACTGTCTTGATGCGATCTTGCTCCTCCTTCCTGCTCAGTTCCAATGCCTTCTCGAGATCGTCATCCTCGCTATGTTATGACAAATTTACAGTCAGCAGAGCATAGTTACAACTGACAACTGTCTAATTGAAATCAAATGTCCTATAAGCTGGCGACACAGCATAGCGAAGTTCACATACCTGCTTCGGCCGCTGCTCTCGTTCTGTGCCATTCGTCTACTTTCCTCAAGGGCCCTTTGCAGGTCGCGATCATCATCACCGGCTCCAGGACGATCGTATACGGGTGTCTGAGCCCCGTATTGGTCCTCTCCTGGTGCTCTGCCCATTCGATCCCGCATTGCATTCCGGGACCGTCGCTCTTCCTTTAATCGAGATTCATCGGAAAGTAGTGCTGTGATGTCCTTGGCCTTTTGACGGACTATAGTTACCATCAGGAGTATATCAAGACGAGTCAGAATTTTGTTAGTCTGTGACCAATCTTGATACAAGCCAATATTATCAACTATGCGCTCGGACATATCCGCCTTGCCTCCTTACTTACCGTTGGATCCTTGATCTTTGCCCTCTTCGTCGACATATTGGAACTCTTTCAAAGTCTTGACAATATATAGATTCTCGCGGGCGTACTTGACCACATCATCAGATCCTATCGTGACAGACAGATTCTGCGTTAGTATGAAGATGAAAACTACTACTGTCCTCGCGATTCGTTGAAAGAGACTTTTCCATGCTACATACCAACATGGAGCAAGTAGTCAAGTACAGTCAAAGCCTATTTCGAAGAGACAAAGGTGATGATTAGGCGATGAAAATGGGCTGAAGATTCCTCTTGAAATGAAAGCAAATCGAGGTAGCCTGAAGCAGTCTGATGGATTACTGCGTGTCATTGTCAATCTTTTGTTTCTTTGCTCTCTGGTCCTTTTCCCCTCTCTCTCACACACACCCTCTTTGTGTCTCTGTCTCTGATGCTCGTTGTGCATGTGGGTGCGCAAAGCCGCATCAAACCATGTTCAGTCCCGAGTCACTGCGACAGAGAAAGAAGAGAAAAAAAAATGACGTAGGGAAAGGTCTTACCTTGAAGACATGTCGCCAGTTCTTTCCCTTGTCATTCATTCGCTTGTCAAGAATGTCCATGATCTCGAGAAACTCTTGCCTGGGCAAAGCAAAGGCAGAGACAAAGGGAAGTGCATGGTGGTCGTAGAGGAACATGCACATTCACAGCCGCACAAAAAAAAAAAAAAAAAAAAAAAAAAAGCAATAAACCACATTATTTTTTAGTTCCGCTTTCTTGCAACTCGCAAAGTAGACCAGCTAGACATGCAACTCCATTCCAAACACTCACTGATTAAACGTTGCTCTGGCCAGCACATCCATCTGTGTGCCGCTGGGTCCCCAAGGGTCATTCGAGGTTGCCTCCCGAACCTTGACCTGAATGTCGGTATAGCCTTTGGAAAAGTTTTTGCTGTAGAACCATGGAGCCATGGAGAATGAGGTCATCGAGTTAGCGCCCAAAAAAAATATTGCCTCTCCCACGTTTGTATTGAGAGTCCGTTGCCAAGCTCTTTTCCAGGGCGGTATATTTCACTTACATAGAGCGAAGTGTGCTCTTTGCAGCATATTTCGGTGTGGCTGCCATGCTGACGGTGATAGCTGTGTGCGGGTGTGTGTTGTTGGGTGTAGAGAAAGAGAGGTAGGAGAGACAGCGAACGGGCTGTTTTGTTGCGGGGTAATAGAAGCTGTCGGCTCTTTTGGCCCTTGTTCTTTATGCAGAAAAAAAAATTACGCCTTGCGAGGGAGTAGGCGATAAACGGAGGTGGATATATCTCCTGTTGAATGCAGTGATGTTGTGTGTTGGATGGAGAGAGTGAGGGAGAGTGAGGGAGAGTGAGGGAGATTGAGGAAACAAGAGTGAGGAAACGAGAAGGAGGAAAAGGCAAGGTCGGCGCCGCCCGATGTGCGTCGAAAGAGAAACGAAAGAAAGCGAGGCCTCTCACAAGAATGCAAGCCACCGTTTTTTCGATTTGTACGCGCCCTTTTTCCAGTCTGGCGCGTTTTCGTTGAGAGCACCGTTCTCTGGAGCCACGCCCAACCGCGATTCATCCACACAGACCGCATGGATTCTATATGATTGGTATCGCTCACAGCGCTCTAAAATCTGCGCATGTCCAAGGACACGATGAAATACATGTACAATCTAGAGCTATCGTGTATGAGGATCGGGACTTGTCTTCAGAGAAGGAAGATTTATCGAGTCCGACAGAGAAGTATCACTAGAAGCTCTATTGCCTCTGGGTTTAAATAAGGAGTGCCCTGTCAAGAAGCTTCTAAAAACTTTCAAGATCTTCGTGCCGCAAATATGCCGATCGTTGATAAAAAAGGGCGGGAAAGTGGATGTTTAGGTTTGTTTTAGCCACTGAAATTGCGCAAGGATGCGTTCAAGTGGGTCACGCGCAAGGAATGGCGGGAACTCTATAGACACGCGCATTCCTTGAGAATGGAGGGGGAAGTGTAGAAAACAGCTTTGAAGTAGGCCAGGATGTGGACTTTTAGAAAATCTATGTCAATGTGGTCTATCCTGAGCATTTGGTGCGTGCCTTGCATGTCGAGAGACTGGGGCTGTGTCAGGCTTGGCAAAGGCCAAGTCCTTTCTCAAGACGAAAGCCCAATGTAGGCTGAAGAGTGATCTGAAACTCTATCCAATCGCGGATCAGCCAAGCCAGATAGACTTTCAAAGAAGATACGTAAGTATCGTATCGACTGACAGATCTAGGGTTCGCTCTGCACAGCATACTTAACTTAAACGGTGGATGTGACAAGTACCCCCCTACGATGGGCACCGGTACAGAATGTCCTTTAACATTATCCAGGCATGGGAGGTTAACTAGGCCCGTGATCAGTGCTCTATCTTTCTTGAGTCGATGTCGCCCTTTTTTATCTTTTTAGACGCGACAGTTCGGACCCCCGATGATCGAAAGGCATCCATTAAGTAGTCGAATAATCATGATTTTCCTATTATTTTTTTAAGCTGTGTGAACTTAGACCGGAACACGTCCTTCACAAGTCATGACTCACGCCTTCTGGTGATGGTTCGGTTCGCCCTGACTCCTCCAAGCAATCCTTGGACGCTTGGAACGTCAAGAGGATTTTATCCGGCGCCAGGCCGAAGAACTCAGCATCCTCCGCTGCCAAATTGGTGCTGGACGAACCACACGTCTCCCACAAGCCAAACCTATCCTCTCTCACCCTTTACCCTGGGCTGCTGGAAGTTCCACCAGCTGCCGGTGCACCACAATTCCATGATGCCATGCTCTCAAATAGCACAAAATCTTCACCATGTCCGGTTTTACCACAACACCCTTATGGAATACTCAGCTCCTCCGATCCGCCAGATGGGCCAACACCTCAAGCTTTCCCGACTCAGCAAAACAACAACGGCCAGAGGAACAGCAATCCCAAAGGCGAGAGCAAGTCGCGACTAGATAGCAACGGCAGCAAGGGTAACAACGACTAGTACATTTGCTGTCGACATATGCATGTACTTTTTTTTAAAAAAAAAAAAAAAAAAAAAAAAAAAGTATTGTGCTCTACCCGCTGCACCACAGGCGATATAAATGTCTGTTGATAGACAGGCTCTTCCAATGGCCGAAGACGCGCTTTCTTCTTTTTTTTATTTTTGCATGACAGCGAACATGCGTTCGATTATAGTATATTGTAATAAAAATAAGCACCCTCTCTTGAAGACCGACGATTCTATGAGGTCTTCTACAGGTCTTCAAGACTCTTTTCGCGACAGCATTCTGGGATCGGCACCGCATCTCCGACAGCCTCACCACACTCCAGAATCTCGCTCACAAGTTTAACCAAATCCAACTCCCTAATCGTCGGCGGGTTCAAAACAACTCTGAAGAATATTGGCAGATATGCACCAAGCGGAGCGTAGTCGATCATGAACCCTCCTCGGACTCGGATCCGTGCATGGATCGCCTTGATGACATGCTCCATCCAAGCCTTGGCCTCCTCTCGTTCCCGTGGATCCGTCAGAATGACACCGTGATCAACTGCTGTCCTTGTAACCGCCCCATTGCTTGACAGTGACGATGCTGTTGACAAGATCGACACTGAAGATGCAAGGGAAACTGCAGATGAACTCGGTGAGAGAGTCGTGGACGATGTCAAGGAGGTATCATGAATAGCGTCGGCGGCATCGGCGGTCGCCGTTGTTGTGTTCGTTTGAGAGAAATATGGGTCGTTGGTGGCCTTCAACAACGGCGTCACTGCTGCCGAGGTGGCACGGGACGGCGCAGTCGAAGACAACAACTCGATGTTATCCTTCCAGACTCGCTCGGTCCCGCGCCAGTCAATCAGCCGACTGCCTCGTGGCCTGTACCAGAAGCAGACCTGCAGCAAACTAGGCTTCGACTTGTCCCTTCCACTCTTTGCCTCTGCGCCAGTTTGATCATCATGGTCACTACCAAGTCTCAGCATCTGGAACTTTTGGCCCCGAAAGTCATCCTGGGCCAACAATTCCATGAAACGGTTCACATTCCACAGCGACTTCTCAATCCTGGCTTGATATCCTAGTTTACCATAGTACTTCCATCCCAAGAACAGCTTGACCGCATCTGAGCGGCGACCGCAGCCCAATGTTCCATCTCCGAGGTCATGGCTTTGGCCGTGGAACAAGTAGTTTGCATTGAGGGCATTGGCGCGTGGGAAAATGGTAGCATCCTGTACGAGTAAGAGAGAGCACTGCAGCGAGGTCTGCAGCATCTTGTGAGGATTGATTGTAATCGACTGGGCCTGAAACAAGCAAGAAAAAAAAACAAGGTTGTTAGTCCGCTACTCGGGATCGACTAGTGGAGATGATGTTCTTCTATGCCGTCTTGCTTGTAAAGTAGCCGCTATCATACCATTTCTGAACCATCAAGAAGGGTCTTTGCCAGCTCAGGCATGAATATCACACATCCGCCCCATGATCCATCAACGTGCATCCAACAGTTGTACTTTTTTGCGATCTCGCCACAGGGTCTGATGGGGTCAAATGCGCCTAGAACAGTTGTTCCTGCCGTGACGTTGATGAAAAATGGCGTGTGCCCAAGTGCGATATGCTCTTGGATCAATCGCTCTAAGTACATAGAATGAGTACAGTGAGAGTGTTAGTACTTATTCTTGCGCATAACGGTCGGACCCCAAGGCACGCCATGGACCATGAACCGTTATACCATTCGACTACGTCCAAGGGATAGTACAAAAAGACTTACCCAATTCCGAGGGAATCATGGCTCCACTCGAATCACAGGGCACGCCCACGATATTATCAGTGCCCAATCCCATAATCACAGCCGACTTTTCGAGCGAATAGTGTCCTGCACTACTCGTGAAGGCAATCAGCTTGCCATATGTCGACGAGGCTGCTGGACCAAAGCTGCAATATCCTTGTTTCTGCATCTCCTCCTGTTCTTGGACCGAGGGCCGAGGGAAGTAGCCCTTCTTCTTGACCTCTGGAAATAAGGCGTTGCGAGCCGTGACCATGGCCAATTGATTACTAGCACTCCCTCCAGGGCAAGAGAGTCCTCCTGCAAGTTCACCCTTGAAGCCAAACAGCCTTGCCAAGGCCCTGGTGACATGGATCTCCATGAGTGTGAACACAGGCGAAACATGATAGACGTGCGAGTTGCCGTTGAGTCCTGCAAGGAGTAATTCTGCCATCACTCCGATCGGGGAGGATCCTGCATAGAGCTTGTCCATGAACCGTGGAGAAAAAGTGTTGACGCTGTGCTGCAGAGTCTGAGTGATTGTGGGGAAGATTCCTACAGGTAATTGAGGGCTGGTGAGTGAGCTGTGCAGCCTTCCATTGGTTGTGCTGCAAGTGGTTGTGTACCATGCGTGGGGGAACTAGGGCCGATGTGCACATTGTTGTCAAGTCGCATGTCGTGCTTGAAACAGGCCGGTGGTTACACACAGCATCAGCCCATGCAGACCGAGCACCGTGCTCAGTCTCAGCAATGGGAGCCTTTGTTGCAAAATGGGGTTGGTGCCTTACCTTCAGGCCCTACGCCTTGATCCGGCAAGGAAAAGTCCATGATCCGCTCCAGTTCCTCCGGCTCTCTGTAATCGACAAGCAACCCTTCGCTCTGTCTACTCTGCTCCATGTCTGCATGAACAGACCGAGCGATCGATCAAGCCGAGACCATATTTTTTTTTTCGGATTGTCCAAATTAGAAAAAAACCATGAAAACCATGCGCAGTGGATATTATTTGTGTGAAGCAAAAAAAAAAAAAAAAAAAAA
>MU616721.1:12759-49279 GCA_025201705.1 Dissophora ornata | reverse complement strand
CAAACTTGTTCGCTTTCACCATCGCGTATTTTCCGTATATCCTAATTTAACTCCCCCTGTCTTGGGGGAGGGAAAAAAAACAACAACGTCAAAATGGAAAAATAAAAAGTAAGAGCGAGCTCCGTTTGAGGACAATGATTTATTTGACGCGAGTTTAGCATTAAATATTTTCTGATAGATTTATTGTTCTGCTCTTTGAATGTCTGTCGACATAATTCGTTCAACATATTTCTTCGACATCATGATTATCGGCCCCGACAGTAGACACTTTTGCATCATGTAGCCTAAAGATCCTTCCAAGAAACGCCTCTCCTTTTTGCACATAGCGTGGGATAGAACCCCTGATAGAATTCTCACTGAGGTCTACAAACTCGTTTTCTTGTCCAAAGAATCATGCTTCAATACTAGTTCCGATTATGCATCATATAAAGTATCTAGAATATCCAATTGGGGAAACCTGTTCTGAGGTCACCATGGAGAAGATATATTGCATGGGTAGTGTGTCTGAGACTGAGGCCGATACAAGTAGTATGTGGATGGACTATGAAACTTCGTCATCTAGCAAAGAACGCCTCCTTATGGTTCTAGTATGGGCGTTAACCGCCGCTGAATTGGCGAGTCGACAGTTACTCTCTGACCGTCCTTGTTGTGAAGCGACATCATCACGATGAGGTCGGCAATTTTTGTCCTCATCTAAACAACTTGCAGTTGCAGTTGTGCTCTGCGAGCTCAAGAAGTTTACCGCACACCAGATCAGAGTACGATGAGGTCTGAAGAAGGCATCCCAGGCTGTGGGCAAGTTTGCTGATTGTAAGAGAACTAGGAGTGAACTCCAGTGTGTCAACGGTGTACCTATCTCTTTTCTGAAACTGACGACGCATCCAATATAGTATCGTCATGACTGAGAACGACAGACTGGTCGTCGGTTCTGTGGATATGGTTGGAATCTTTACTTTATCTGGACTGACTTGCTCAATGAAAAAAGTTGTCAATCATGAGGAAAGGATTTTTGAAGTCGACGTAGAGCAAATAAGACCATAAAACAAGCTTTTCATCAATGCGCACCTACACTCGGGCGAAATTTTTGGGGTCAAGCAATGTTGCGGGGTCCTGGCACTGGAATGGCGACTGCAGGAATGTAAGCAGAAATTACTCTGGTGAAGGCGATGATGGACTGAACAGCTATAGTGAAAAGCGAGTGGCAACAACCATGGCCTCCAATTCTGACGCCTATACCGCTTGTTGCATATCAAAGATTGCAAAACTGTTTGGGTTCTGCGAGTTCTAATCAATCAGTCAAAAGACGTGTAGCTGCGGAGATAGTTCAAATATGCTGCAACATATTCACAGCGCCATTGCTTGCGTGATACACGTTAATCCAACGCAGGAACTGGCGGCGATTGGTATCTTCTGTTCCATCGCAGTATCCTTAAGAGTGGGACACTGGTCATTGGGTTGGGGCGGCACTTGGTCGTTGAGAAATTTCCTCCTTTTCCATCCGCAAATGTATCTGAATACCAGGTTAACGGCACCTGCCCTATGTCCCGCCTCTGCCCGGTTGTACCTGTGAAGTAGAGTGAATCCTACCACTCGCTAAACAGAAGCACGCTGAACTCGAATTCACAACATCGACTTTGACTGTGGCAAAATACTTGGCGTATCAAGCTTTAAAAACTTCAATGGATGCAGTACCTGCGCAAGGGATCTGCAGGATGTACATTATTGACTATGCAACTTGCGGTTGAGAGCGAAGGGGACACAGCCAGAATGTCTTCGTGGGAATACGGACTATTTGAATACAGAAAAAATAGGCGCTATTCAGCAGCATACAAGTCACGGACTCTATTAAAAAAAAGATACATTATATTCGAGCAGCGCATCATATACCTTCTCAATGCGATCAAGGATTATGATACGACAGATCTGAGGCCTGCCGGACACTAAAGCTTAGAGCATCAGAGATCCCATATCGTCGCGTGTTGCATTGACACCAAAAGTATACACCCTAGCACCATGGCGCCCCTGCACGCATCAACGCCCCTCCAATAGCCTAAAACCTGTATGACTGCATCAAGAATCCGCCGAAGTCCTCGAATATCCTACGCGCGCTCCTCATTTCCAATCCTTACATTCCCATAAATTTCTGTCCTGGCACTGCCACACCACACCCTAATTAAAAAAAATACAAGGCGATGAACGACCGGAGAGGACATCTGACTTCAAGGCGCAGTGACGTTTTTTCTGTGTTTCCGTTTCTCTTACACTCCCAAAAGAACTTTCACCAGAATATGACAGACACTAGGCCCCAAGATCATCCCCAGATGTTCCGCGCCGCCTGTACGGATAGCATATCTATGGTCTCAACTCCGCCGTTGATGTTATTCTTTGGGACGACATCTTGAAGGTTTTCAGGAATTCTGTCTACATACTAAACGGAGGCACAGCTGTTCCATTTCTTATGGACAAGAACTCCGAACGGTAATTTTACGGTTTGAGCAAACAGTGCCCATGCTGTATTGTATATGTAAGAATACAGCAACGTACTAACAGTCTCTGTCAATAATTGAAATATAGTCTTAATCCGCTTCGAATCCAGACTTTTCCAGATGTTGTCTTGGATGTTGTCCTTGGGACCCCCGGGGCGGCGATGGCCCCGAGTTAAAAATGACTGAAGATACTTCAGGCCTTTCTTCAATATTATCGTCCATTATTCTGGATATCCCGCAATCTCCACCAGCCGCAGAGTTGAGCAGGAGTAGTACACCCACAAATATCACTGAGGAGAATTTGAACATTGCCAATCAAGGCGACGCCGATGCCTAGTATAACCTAGGTGTCATGTACGAGAATGGCAAGGGCGTTCCACAGGACTATCCCAAGGCCATGGAGTGGTATCTGAAAGCCTCCAGCCAGGGACACGCCGATGCCCAGTGCAACCTAGGTGTCATGTACGAGCATGACAACGGTGTTCCACAAGACTATTCCAAGGCCATGGAGTGGTGGATGAAAGCCGCCAGCCAGGGACAGGCTAATGCCCAGTACAACCTAGGTGTCATGTACGAGAATGGCAAGGGTGTTCCACAGGACTATTCCAAAGCCATAGAGTGGTATCTGAAAGCCGCCAACCAGGGACAGGTTAATGCCCAGAACAACCTAGGTGTCATGTACGAGAATGACAAGGGTGTTTCACAGGACTATCCCAAGGCCATGGAGTGGTATCTGAAAGCAGCCAGCCAGGGACAGTTTAATGCCCAGTACAACATAGGTGGCATGTATGAGGATGGCAAGGGTGTTCCACAGGATTATTCCAAGGCTCTGGAGTGGTATCTGAAAGCCACCAACCAAGGACACGCCGATACCCAGTACAGTCTAGGTCGCATGTACTTCAATGGCAAGGGTGTTCCACAGGACTATTCCAAGGCCATGGAATGGCATTCGAAAGCCGCCAACCAAGGGCACGCCGATGCCCAGTACAACCTAGGTGTCATGTACTTTAATGGCAAGGGTGTTCCACAGGACTATTCCAAGGCCAAGGAGTGGTATCTGAAATCCGCCAACCAAGGATATGCCGTTGCTCAGAACAACCTAGGTGTCATGTACGAGAATGGCAAGGGTGTTCCACAGGACTATTCCAAGGCTCTGGAGTGGTATCTGAAAGCCGTCAATCAGGGACAGGTTAATGCCCAGTACAACCTAGGTGGCATGTACTACCATGGTAAGGGTGTTCCACGGGACTATTCCAAGGCCATGGAGTGGTGGATGAAAGCCGCCAGCCAGGGACAGGCTACTGCCCAGCACAACCTAGGCGTCATGTACTTTGAAGGCGATGGTATTCCACAGGATTATTCCAAGGCCATGGAGTGGTGGATAAAAGCCGCCAATCAAGGAGATGCTTATGCCCAGTTCAAACTAGGTGGCATGTATGATAGAGGCAGGGGTGTTCCGCAGAACAGTTCCCAGGCTATAGAGTGGTGGATGAAAGCAGCTGAGCAAGGGGATACTGAAGCCTTGTACCAACTGGGTGTCACGTAGCAAGATGAGTGCTCCACTAGTGCAGATGTGGTAGACTACCGGCACATTCCTCAAAAGTCCGTTATTAGTGTGGTAGAAAGAATTATTGATTACAGCTCAAGATTGAGAAAAAAATAAGTATTCGCCGGGTACAGTATACGCTCAAAAACCATCAATCATTCACTTCCAGTTTTGCGCAACTAAAAGCACGCAAACTTACTCTTGCGCGCCATGAGCTCCCTCCCCCATCTTCGCTTCCATGATCGCCCTTGTCTCCACCGCCTTCTCTCTCTTCTTTCGCTCACGCCCAACAGTTCCCTCCAGGCTTGTTGGGTAATACTTGATCCGGTCCTTGGTGTTCCTGGGACCAGAAATTACTGACTTGGTGCTAATGCATCCGAGGACTTCAAAAGAACGTTCGGGCCTTCTCCTGCGCCACAACGTTGGACTGACTCATGATTGGAAGCAAGGTTGCTGTTGGAACACAAGTTCTGTTGGAGCTTGCGGGCGGGATCGGTGGAGTCAAGTACTACTGCCCGGTTGTACTTATGAAGTTGTATGAATCACACCACCCAGTAGACAGAAGCTGAACTCTGATTAACAATATCGACTTTAAATACGGCAAAGTCGCGCTTTCACAACTTCAGTGGATGCTGCGCAAGGGCTACGCAGGATGTACATTGTTGACCATGCCAAGTGCGGTTAAGAGCAAAGATGACATAGCCAGTATATCTTCGTGGGGATACGGATCATTTGTACGCAGAAAGTATAGGCACTGTTCAGCAGCATACAAGTCTCATTTTCTCACGGCAGAAGGTACCCTATATTATAGCAGCGCGCCCTATACCTTCTCAATGCTATCAAGGATTATGATACGATCTGAGGCCTGCTGTACACTAAAGCTCAGAGCATCAGAGATCGCATCTCGTCGCGTGTTGCATTGACACCAAAAGTATACACCCTAGCACCATGGCGCCCCTGCACGCACCAACGCGCCTCCAATAACCTAAAACCTGTATGGCTGCATCAAGAATCCGCCGAAGTCCTCGAATATCCTACGCGCGCTCCTCATTTCCAATCCTTACATTCCCATAAATTTCTGTCCTGGCACTGCCACACCACACCCTAATTAAAAAAAATACAAGGCGATGAACGACCGGAGAGGACATCTGACTTCAAGGCGCAGTGACGTTTTTTCTGTGTTTCCGTTTCTCTTACACTCCCAAGAGAACTTTCACCAGAATATGACAGACACCAGGTTCCAAGAACATCCCCAGATGTTCTGCGCAGTCTATACGGATAGCATATCGACGGTCTCTACTCCACCGTCGAACTCAGTCAGCATCCAACCTACTTTAGACAGAACCACGGGGGAATATGTTATTCTTTAGGACGACATCTTGAAGGTTTTCAGGAATGCTGTCTACATACTGAACGGAAGCACATCTGTTCCGTTTCTTATGGACAAGAGCTCCGAGCGGTAATTTCACGGTTTGACCAAGCAATGCCCTTGCTGTATTGCATCTGTTAGAACACACTGCCGGACACAGCAACGTTACCAACAGTCTCTACCAATAATTGAAATATAGTCTCAATCCGCTTCGAATCCAGATTTTTCCAGATGTTGTCTTGGATGTTGTCCTTGGGACCCCCGGGGGCAATGTTGGCCCCGAGTTAAAAATGACTGAAGATACTTCAGGTCTTTCTTCAATATTATCGTCTATTATTCTGGATGGCACACAATCTTCACCAACCACAGACTTGAGCAGGAGTAGTACATCCACAAACATCACTGAGGAGTATTTGAACATTGCCAGCCAAGGAGACGCCAATACCCAGTACAGACTAGGTTCCATGTACGATATTGGCAAAGGTGTTCCAGAGGACTATCCCAAGGCAATGGAGTGGTATCTTAAGTCCGCCAAACAAGGACACGCCGATGCCCAAAACAACCTTGGTGGCACGTACTATCATGGCAAGGGTGTTCCACAGGACTATTCCAAGGCAATGGAGTGGTATCTTAAGTCCGCCAACCAAGGATACGCCCTTGCCCAGTACAACCTAGGTGTCATGTATTTTAATGGCGACGGTATTCCACAGGACTATTCCAAGGCCGTGGAGTGGTGGATGAAAGCCGCCAACCAAGGACACACCGATGCCCAGTACAACCTAGGTTTCATGTACGATACTGGCGACGATGTTCCACAGGACTATTCCAAGGCCATGGAGTGGTATCTTAAGTCCGCCAACCAAGAACACGCCAATGCCCAGTACAACCTAGGTGCCGTGTATTTTATTGGCAAGGGTATTCCACAAGACTATTCCAAGGCCATGGAGTGGTGGATGAAAGCCGCCAACCAAGGACACGCCGATGCCCAGTACAACCTAGGTGACCTGTATGACAGAGGCAGGGGTGCTCAGCAGAACAGCTCCCAGGCTATAGAGTGGTGGATGAAAGCAGCTGAGCAAGGGAATACTAAAGCCTTATACCAACTCGGTGCCATGTAGCAGGATGGGCGCTCCACGAGTGTAGACGTGGCACTGATGGATGTAGTCGGCGTCCGTAGCGAAAAGATACTACTATCACTAGCATTTGCCCTTCTTTCACATTCTGTTGGCACAATGTTTGTGTCATCTGATGTTCAGCGCTATGCTCATGGTTTCAAGTAGTTTATTGCATGAAAATATGGGCTTGATTCGATTCTTCAAGCCGCACACTTGTGCACTCCACACCATCGCAGATTATCTGCCAAGTGACATTTGCCATTTTAGAAGCAATGTGGCTCGGCCATGAGTTATATGAAATAGTCGTTTATGGCTACAAAATAAAGAAAAACAATAACACGATTCCCTTGTCGATGCATAGTTCCCTTAGATATCGTCCATATCAATTTCTATGTCAAATTCTTCCTTGTTCAAGGAGATGACCTCCTCCAGCCGTGACTGCGGCATCGCGGGCGTCGCCGCCACGGACTGCACTGTCGGTACCGGTATCACAACCACAGGAGAGCCCGATGGTGGCGTGGACGCATTCGAGTCCGGGTTTTCAGATGGCGTTCTAGGTGTCGACATGTCGTAGAAGATGCGTGGCGTCGTCTTGCGTCTGGCAAACGGATCTACATCCCGAAGAGTCGAGCCCTTTTGCTTCTTTGCTATTGCCTGTCTCCCCTCAGCCTCTCGACCTGAGCTCCGGTTCAAGCTCCTGTTCCTCTCATTCAGCTTTGCCCAAACATCAAGCTTGTCGGATCGAAGGTCTCTCTGAGACATCTCTGTCTCCTTAAGCTCTTGCAATCGACGCTCAGTCTCCTCGGCCTCCTCCAGACTCTGTGACATCTTTTGCTGCTCCAAAATTGTGCGGTGGACGATGGGATTCAGTCGTCCTTGCTTCATCTGCTTCTTGAGCTCAATAATATCCTCGACTTCCTTGTCTGTCAAAACGTATTCTTTCGCACGCTCAACGTCCTTGCGCTTGTTCTCTACGTGATCCTGTGTAACAATATCAATCTTTTCGTTCCTCAGAACGCTTTCGTATCTTCGGAACTCATCCTCTGTAAAACTGCTGTTCGAGATAATGTCCATCGTAAAGACCTTTTCAGCCTTGCCGTGCTTCAGTGTAAGTGTCAGGTTCGTCATGGTCTTGCCCACTTGGTAAATCTTGGGCTGCTTTCCGACGTTGACGATCTGTGTGATTCTGTAAACGGGCTGTCGGTTCGAATCCATGCCCAGTGACAGACGCACAAAGCAACCCACGACTACACTCTTGAAAAATGGACTGTAACACCATTTCTCGAGGCGATCGCGCGAGAGTCGGATCGAGTTCAAATCCTCGAGTGTCGCTGGTTTCCGGGCAATGCTCTTGGATGATTTCTTCTTTTCTGGCTCAGACTCATAATCCGGCTCTTCCCCTGATGATGGTGTCTCGCTCTTGTCGCTATAATCTGGCGAGCCCTTCCGTCTTCGCTTTGCTTCAGGAGAATGTGAACGGCGCGCCTGGAAGCAACAGTTGATTAAATGAAATTGTTATCAGAACGGATGGACTTGACCTAAAAGAGCGTGAACCACTTGGCTTCAAGACATAATCCCTGTTCTGCTTACCCTCTTTCGTTCCTGTGCCCTCTTGAGATCAGCCAGGGCCTTCGTACTCCCAGTCTTTGAATCTTTAGCACGCGTCGATCCTTAAAGAATGGTCGCATTCGATTATCGCCACAAAAGATGGTCAAAAGATAGTAGTAGCCAAGAGTCAATACGGTTTCCCTGTTTCAAATGATCGTGCCCAGAGAGATAGAAAAAAGAATAGTCTCTTACGACGAGCCGAGTCTCTGCTGGTAGATCCGCTTCCCTTCCTGTTGTTCCTGTTTGCCTCTTCCTGTCTCTTCAGTCGCTTTGCAACTTGTCTGTGGTCCAGCAGTTCCAAGCGCTGAATTGGAGAAAGAGAGAGAGAAAACATCGGCGGGGATAGTATTTAATACAGGGGAAAGCGCGTCCAGGGTTATCGTCGCAGATAATACCTAGGCACAAGTGGGATTCCGCTGTACCTTCTTGTTACGCTCAAAGAGAACCGCCTCACGCTCGATTTCAGGCATGACCATCAACTCGGCGCGATCTTTGGCGTCCCCGAACAAGTCTGCATCGTATTCGTCAACGGGACCCTCGTCGTCGTCATCGTCGTCATCCTCACGATCATCAGATCTATCCGACATTTCTCCCTCAGAGATTTCTTCATCTGAGGATTGTCTTGTTGAATTAAAATGTCAACGGAGACACAGAGAGATAAAGCGAGAGAACAGAAGAGGGTCAATGGCTAGGCCGCAATCGAGGATCGATATATATTTTTTTGACGCGTGATCAGAGCTGAAGCCCAACCTGGATCGTCTTCTTCTCCTGCCCTTGTTCGAATCCGCCGAAGTGGCGAGGAGGCGCAGGATCACGTCGGTGGCGGAGGCGTTAGACATGGTAGCAGGGGTATTGCTGCAGGTTGTTGGGGCGAGGAAGGGAAGAGCCGTGGAAGTGAGAGATTAAAGTGTGAATGTGCACCTCTTCGCCAGCGATCCATCTCAGTCGCAGAGGACGGTAATTGGTGGCAGTGGCTTTCGGCCACGAATGGATGTACGCACGTGATTATTGGCAGCACACTTCATGCCGCCGCAAGCGAAGGCACTCGCTCTTCTTTCACCCGTATCCATCGCAGCACATCCACCATGGCTGCAACACATCTGGCATTCCTCACGGACATGCTAGAGTCCATACCTCAGTACGCTGCACTGTCTTTCTTTCAGCTTTAGCAGCTCAATTCACTCCCGCGCACAAGGTTCCTCATCGATTTCTATGTATTTCACCCGTCAAACACTTAGTGCCACAGAACGACCACGCCCACAGGGGATCCAGGCTGCCAAGCGCTGGACCGGCTTACTCCTCGACCTGCTCTTACACCCAACTCACTGGCAAAAGCTCGGCTTCGCTGTCCAATGGGCCAAGTGGCTCGAGTGGGAGGGCGGACTCGATCTGAAGAACCCCGTTCGATCACCCGGAATTCTCTATCTTCAAAACCCGCTTCATCCCTTCTCCCTCAACAGCTTGCTCAACCACATTGATTTTGCGCTGATCGACATCGAAACTCTCATCGGCTGTGTTGATACGGGCGACTGGACTTGCTTTCTGAAAGAGAGCCAGGACAGCGCTGCCGAATCAAAGGAACGCGAGCAGGCTATTCAGTCGCTGGAACACCTGTGTCTACTCTCGTTCTATCTCCGACAGGGTCTTGCGTCCCTTTCTGTGTTGTCTTCTGCACCGAACAAGGTCGTGGATCCTCAAGAGCTGGAGGATGACCGCAGGGTGCAGGATCTAGTTGCGAGGATCATGAAGGACGTAAGTGAACATCTCCGGCACTCCCCTCCTCCCACCCGGAGAACCTGATCCACTCGCGCCTTGAGCCGAGAACCTTATTTTGTCATATGAGGAAGACGGAATTTTATTTGGCAGTCGATCAACTTCCTTTGGCTGACATTTGATTACATGCAACTCTACGCAACAGGACAACAAAGAGACGATAGCCTCTGCAACCAAGACTACAATTTGGCGCCAGGCATTCACAGAACAGGCACTCCGCCTCACCTCACAGCAGGATCCTCGCAACGCACTCTCGTAAGCTATCGTGGATGTGTCAGGTATGAGGGCGCACTCATCTTCGGAGGATTGATATTCTAACATCTCAACATCTCACCTTTTTGTTCATACTAGACCGTCAAAGCTGTCAGTGATTTTGAATGAAGTGTTAGAGATGATCAGACTGAGCAAACTGCGCCAGGATGGATGGACCGACCCGTGAGTGGCACAATTGTAATCTGCTGTAGCAGCTGTAGACCGACCTCCAAGGCAGCTGATAACTTAACACGATTCCTCGCTGTCGCCTTTTTTCTATATCACAAACAGCTCTGTGTCTGACAAGTTATCCGACTCTCAGTTCCAGCAGCTGGGAAGGCTACTCTCTACCAGTTTTTTCACCATAATCGAGTTTGCGGATGTCAGTCTGCTCATGGTAAAGAGATGGCTGAATCCTAGCATGAGAACTATTATTCCTGCTACCAGACTGTACGCTGCATCGAAGTTCTTAACTCTGTTATCTGCTTCAATCATAGCCCGTTGAGAATATCACATTCCTAAGCAAATTCGCGGCTCAGCTCCCCGCCTCCTGGTACTCGGATGACTTTCTCAAAACCACCATTAAAATGGCCAAACGGTACATCGCCACGGAGCAACAAGAAAAAGTCCGCGTTCCAATTCAGGTGCAAGGGCTTGCCGCCATCTCAACGCTCTGGTCATTCTGGATGCGCAAAACTGGATCGGGCGATGTCAACATCTTGGGACAGGAACTCATCGATATCATGGCCGAGATCCTTGCCATCCCATCCCTGTTCACGGGTCCTGAATCACAGGGCCTCCTGGGCGCCTGCTTTTCTGGGTTGGCGACTGGACTGGATAAGTGGTCCGGTTTGATGGAACCTAAGATTGTGCAAGGAATGGTCGCGGGACTGGAGCATGGGCGTGTCAGTGCACAGGACCGGGACATGGATGGAATCCAGGCCAGTTTGGCAACAGTGCTTCGATCTAATGCCTTGAACCAGAGTAAGGAGTCGATCACGAAATTGGTCAAGGCATTTTTGAACTCATTCTATGGATCTTCCTCGGTGTCGACGTTGCCGATGTTGCCGATGGGAGTGACGAATGCGGATGAGCTCTTCCAGATCCAGAGGCTGTTCCAGTTTGTGGTCACACATAAAGCGGAGTTGGTTCCTGTGAAAGATGAAGAGGATGATAAGAAGAAGAGAAAGAAGAGGAGAAAGCCCAAGAAGGCCGTGGATTTGAAGGAGATGGCTTGGTTTGAAGCTATGGTCCATGGGGTTCAGGAGACATCTGCAAGTGGTGCGGTTCCTGGTCTACTGGCTGTGGCCGGTATGCTGTAAGTGCCTCTCTCTTGCCGATATTTTTTTCGTCTATCAAATGAACATTTCGTTTGGCTAATAGCATTATACGCCTTGTTTCCATGGAATAGTCGCGCAATTCAACACGGAGAGGATGATCCGCCCAAAGTGGATGCTGTGAGCCTCGCCTTGATCCAGGACTTTCTTGTCACCAAGTTGAAGGGATTCATGGAAGCGCTGAAGGCTGAAGGCGGGGGCTCATTACTTCCCTCTCAAACACAAGCCTGCCTCGTCTTTGCTACATGTCAAACTGTCCCCACTCTCCCAGCCTGCAAATTGGATCCCGTGGAGTGTTCACTCCTGGCAAACCTTCTCGTGGACTATGTGCTTCAGCCAAACGATGGTATCGTCCCCATTAACGAAATCCTCCGAGTCATTACTTACGAAACTGCTCATGAACGGAACCGTTTGCTACTTACTGGCGAAGCAAATCAAGTTCTGGCCAGGACAGTCAAGGGTCCGCTCTTTACAGAGATGGGTAGAGTTGCACGAACAGTCGCAACGTTGATCGAAGGCATGGAAGACTGGCGACAAATTGAGGGTTTTTTGCAAAAGATGAATTCGTTTGCGGTCAATATACATGTGGACTGGGCGCGGTGTGGTCTGTCGAGGGCCGATTCGTTCTTGGAGAGAAAGGACAATGAGCCTGGATTGGATGCGGAGACGGCCAAGACAATGGCGATGCTGTTCCAAGTGTTTAAGACGGTGCTGTTTGCATATACCATGATCTTTGGGTCGGTCGTCGAGAAGTCCTCTTCTGCAGCAGGTAATATGTCAAAACGTTTGGCCAAGGAGTATTCTGTGTGGAAAGATCCATATGTTGCTCACGTCTTCATTTTTTTTTCTTCAAATATAGTCCCGTCAGGATTGATCTCACGACTGGACTACATGATGCTGGATAGCTATGCATACTTGTATTTCATCACCTACAAGCTTGGGCCAGGCGGGTTCCAAGTCTATGAAGATCTTATCACGTCGATTCTTACTCGCATGGTCACCTCTGAAGAACTCACAGCACCACAACGGCAACAAATCCAGAACCAACAAGGCAACGAGGACAACATCAGCCGCCACATGCTTCTCAACAAGACCCTCAAGGCGATGATGCCTCGTGCCGAACTCGGATTCTATGACCCTGTGATGGAGAGCCGGACGCTATTCTTCATGAACTTGTTGGAGCGCGTCATGATCACAATCGAGGAAGGGCTCTTGGAACGACAGTTCTTGCCCATGGTCTATCCTTACTTGCTTAAGAACGATCAGCGTGATCTCTTTGAATCTGCCCACTCGGTCGTCATGTCTGTGTTCTTGACGAACAAGAAGATTGCAAAGGAAGTAGCACCATTCTACTCCAACTTGCTGCTGCAACACTTTCCAGACCAGATCAACATTGACCAGCTGCGAGCCGCCTTTACGACCATGATCCGGTCGTTGTCGGAAACCGAGGACGCGTTGGCTTGGCTGTGTGTCGAGAAGCTATTGGAGAGGATACAGCATTATGATGAGCTGATGGAAGCGGAGGTGGAGGCCATGCGTGAAGAGTCCTATGTGGCGCTGAAAAAGGAGCAGGAGGAGCGCGAGAAGGAGAAAGCATTAGTGCAGGTCGCAACCGCAGTACACCAGGACTTGAGCCCTCAGGAATCACCTTCTCATTTGCCATCTCTCGGTACTCTCACTCCTCCAGTGCCCTCTAATTCTACAGCTGCATCTTCATCTGCCAGGGCTGTAGCAGCAGCGTCATCACTTATTTTAGAGCGTCAAAAAGAACGCGGCCAGCTCTTGTTGGCTCTGTTCGATCAGCTCTCAAGCGTGAACTTGGTTTTCGTGGAAACGCTGGGCCAGAGGATCCGTGAATTGCTGGCGAAGGAACCAAGCCTTGTTGGACGCAAAGCTCTGCTGAAGTGCATCCTCGATGTTATTGGCGGCTCTGCTGTTGACTACACGAAGCGAGACTGGGCTGTGAAGTGGTACCTGGGACTCGTGAACGAGTATGCACACGAACTTTCTCCATCGCCATTATCTAGACAGACGTCTTCTCATTCCTCAGCTCCTTCTTTAGCCTAGTGAAATGTGCACAATAAACGTAATAGCCGATGCTCAACGTTGTAATTTCACTCACAAAAAACAATGCAGCTGCCAAGCGCCGCAAATTTGAGCAACGTCCATTATTCCACCATCCTCGATGAAAAATTCCAAAAAGTAAAGCATGTGCGACCAATGCCGCTCAACGATTGTATTAATGATTGTAAGACTAAAAATGCATGTTTGTTGTAATGATACATCAAAAACTAAAAAAAGATAAATTACTCGTAGTATTCATAAAGACAGGCGTTCTACGTTTTAAGCCGAAGGTGGGGGCGAGAGCACGCGCGAAGATCGAGAAGGAGACGGGGATCGCAGCGAGAAACGCTGTTGCGAGTGTTTCGTCGACTGTGCCAACTCGAGCGCAACTCTCAGCTCCTCATTTTGCTTCATTGTTTTGTGTGCCTCCTCCTCGGCACGAGCCAACTTCCGCTCCATCAGCTCTGCCTGCTCAGTCCATCGGCGGTGCTGCTGTTCAAACATCATCTCGGCAGCCATTTCTTCGCTATTCTCCTCCTCTTCCATTTTTTCGTCGTTTTCGCGGCTCTCGGATACAGACAGCAACTTCTTCTTGGCAGTAGCAATGTCCAGTCCAGACAAAAGCTCGCGCAATCTCGCGTTCTCGCTCTCAAGCTCCTCAGTCTTGTATTGACTCTCTTGCTCCTGCAGGCGCTGCATCGACACGTGACGCTCCAGCGATCGATTCGTACGCGCCTGGACGTCCTTTTCCTTATTGCTGGCCTCCAATGCCTTCTGCAAACTGAAGATTTCTTCCTCCAGCCTATCATTTCGAGAAGATTGCTCCAAAATTCGATCGCGAAGCACCTTCTCTCTCGCGTCTGACTCGTGTCTCTCCCGGTAAAACGAATCGTCCATCTCACGCCTCGTCCTCTCTACCAGCGCCTCAGACTCGCCCATGTGGTGTCCCTTGAGATCTGCTAACGCATTCTCATGCTCGAAAAGCGTCTTCTCCAGCTCCTCCTCGTTGTAAACATGGAGTTGTCGCAGCTCGTCCTGATGCTGAGTCTCAAGTCTTGTCATCTTGGTACTCAGGCGCTGGACACTGTCCTGGAGAGTTTGGTACTGCATTGCTTCCTGCTGAGATCGAGCATGAAAGGCTTCAAGTTCATGTTCCAAATTTGCAAAGCTCTCTTCGTGGCGCGAATTTTCGGATCGAAGACTGTGGACTTCCTGCTCCAGCTCACCGCGGACACGCTCGTGCTCCTGTCTGTGCTGCTCGTGCTCTTGTGCCACTTGCTTCAGCTGCTCTAGCTCCCCTTCAAGTTCGCCGCGGACGCGCTCGTGCTCCTGAGTATGTTGCTCACGCTCCTGCATCGCCAGCTTTAGTCGCTGTAATTCATCCTCCAATTCGTCACGGATGCGTTCATGCCCCTGTTTGCGCTGCTCCTCCTCCTGAGTCACAGACCGCAGCTGCTCCAGCTCGCCCTCTAGCTCGTTGCGCACGCGCTCATGTTCCTGAGCGCGTTGCTCATGATTTTGGGACACAGACCGCAGCTGTTCCAACTCACCCTCCAGCTCGCCGCGCACGCGTTCATGCTCTTGAGTGCGCTGCGCATGATTTTGAGCAACAGACCGCAACAGTTCCAACTCGTCCTCAAGCTTGCTGCGAACATGCTCATGCTCCTGTCTGTGTTGCTCGTGCTCTTGGGTTACAAGCTTCAGCTGCTCCAGCTCACCCTCTAGCTCGCCGCGTACGCGCTCATGCTCTTGAGTGCGCTGCTCATGAGTTTGGGCCACAAACCGCAACTGTTCCAACTCGCCCTCAAGCTCGCTGCGGACATGCTCGTGCTCCTGTCTGCGTCGCTCGTGCTCTTGGGCCACAAACCTCAGTTGCTCCAGTTCACCCTCTAGCTCGCCGCGCTTGCGCTCATGTTCTGAAGTGTGTTGCTCATGATTTTGGGTCATAGACCGTAGCTGCTCCAACTCACCCTCCAACTCGCCGCGGACGCGCTGGTGTTCCTGTGTGTGCTGCTCGTGCTCTTGAGTCGTCTGCATCAGCGCCTCCAACTTTGACTCGAGCTCTTGCCTAGTTGGATTCTCTTCTGCCTCTTTGAGCTCGTTTGCCTCAACCATGGCCTGTAGCAGCTGGATCTCACCCCTCGCTTCGGTCAACTCATGCTCCAAACTACTCTGTCGGGCCACCAGTCTGTCAATCTCGCGATTCAATTTCCGACTCTGTGACTCATGGGAAACAGCAGCAGTTGCAGCAGCTGTGGAGGCGGCAGCATGATGATGAGAGTTTTGGAGTTGCTCCTCCTGCAGGCGCGAGATCTGCTCGTCCTTTTGAACAAGCTGCGCACGGATCTCGTCAATCTGCGCAGCCATCTCTGCCCGTGATCGGTCCTGACGCTCCATCATGGCTTCAAATAGAACCTCTTTCTCTTCTTGAACCTGTTTCACTGCATGCTTCAGCTCTTGATCATGCAGCAGCTGCAAGGACGCGCGGTCCTCAGGAGACCGTGTACTGTTGGTGTGCTTGTTGCTGACAATTTCGCCTCTTGTCGATGATGCTGAGGTCATTTCTGCGAGCTTTCTCTCTAAAGCGTCCCGCTCGGTTGTCAACTGCTCCACCTTCGCCTGCAATTCAGATCCATCTCGGATCCTTGTTGAGAGCTCCATTTCTGTACTGGCCAGCTCCTTTTCTAATAGACTAACCCGCTTCTTGAGCCTGGCCATATGGGCTGCCTGATTGGCAGCAGCAGCAGCAGCAGTAGGAGCAGTAGCGTTAAATTCAGGACTCATTGGCAAAGACGATGCAGGTGTTGGAAGAGTTGTCTGGCCATCAACTTGATTCACGAATTGAGAGGCCAGGAGGGCAAGGTCATTGTTTCCGGAAGTCTTGCGACTGAGCGTTTGAGGCTGTTCATTTCCAAGTCCAACGACACTATCACTAGTTGTCAGCGGGGTTGCTGCGTGCGTTGGTTGATGAGTCTGGGGTAGGGACGGCAGTGGAGACGACGGAGGTGGTGGTGTCAGGACTCTGTCGATCGTGAAACCGTTCATACTAGACGTTGAAGCTGCGGAACCTGCTCTAGGTCGAGATCCCTGTGGAAACGGCTGCAGAGTCCCACCACTACCGCCATTGCTGCTACCAGTACCGGAACGCTTTGCTGACCTTGGGGAAACTTTTCGGGAAAGGGTTGCCTGAGGAGGCGCTGGGCCTGGTGGTGGGCGGATACCTCCGACGGGTGTACTTGGTCGAGATCGAGAATTGGACGTCGCAGTGGGGCGAGGTGCTAGAGGAGGTGGAATTACAACGTTTTGCTCTACTTGGTGGTCCCTGGAGGGATCAGGCTGTAAAGAGAACTCTGGCTCGTCGTCGACATTCAAGTAGCTAATCGGCTCCTGCACATCCACAGGGACTAGAGATTTGCTGAGTCGAAGATGAGACTTTGTCATCACTGGCAGCGCATTCGGATCCAGTTGTGAAAGTTGATGTTGCTGTTGCTGCCCATGGTCCGTCTCGGCTGGAGCGTCCAGCTCGTACCAGGAGCCTTTTCGCTGCATACTATCAGGTCTATATATGTTGTCGTTGCTCTGGAGGAGGTCAGCTCTCGGTGCAACACTCTCATTCTCCCATGAGAATCGTTTCGGCTGAAGAGCGGCGAGATGTTCGTAAGACTGCAGAGAAGGAGTAGGATCAGAAGTAGAAGGCTCTGCCACGACCACTGATGGCGACAACTGTCCACTGCCGCTGTTGCGTCGTTGCACATTAGCGAACATGTTTGGTGCCGACTTGAGTTTACTGGGAAGACTGCTCCTGCGTCTGAGCTTCCGCTCCTCAAACGATGCCTGCTCAGACTTCTGGTCCGTCTGGCGCTCTTGTTGCTCATTCTGTCGTTGTGGCTCCTGCTGCTGCCTTTGCTGCTGCCTTTGCTGCTGCCTGGCAGGCCGCGCCTCGCGAGCCTCACGCTCTTGCCGCCTTGCCGCTGACCGTGCCTCTCGTGCCTCGCGACCTTCTTTCGGTCCCAAATTCGGGGATGTTATTTCTTGCAGCATCACTTCGTAGTCATCAAGACTGCGCTCAGCCCCAGCGTTCGCAGTAGCTGAACGTGACGATGATGCTCCCCTGGGTCCCAAATTCGGAGAGGTCATTTCCTGAAACATCGTCTCGTAGTCGTCAAGACTGCGCAGTTTCCCGTCTTCTGAAGCGACTGGCTCGCGTCTCCGTTGTGCTCGCTGAGACGTGCGAGGAGATTCCTGGTGCTGAGGCTGGTGCTGGAAGATATCGCTTCCTGGCGAGACTCTCGACTGCTTCTGAGCTGACCTTTCGGTAGTGTACTGACCACTGCCGCGGTTCTGCTCGTGGAGCTGGTGGTCGTATGGATGCTGTTGTTGCGGGAGATTTTGGTACTGGTTCCCATAGGACTGGCTGTGGCCGCTCTTTTGACTAGAGTAGCTGAGATGGCTGTTGTTGTGGTGGCCGTTGTCATTAAACTGGCTGCCGTTGTAGTTATTATGGTTGCTGTGATCATACTGCTGCTGAGCTCCAGGCTGATCATGGTTTTGCTGTTGCATTTGTTGTTGCTGATATTGCATAGGGTGGTTGTTGCTGATATTGCTGTTGTTGCTGTTACTTCGGTAGCGACCACCGCTGGCACCAGCCGCAGAGGATGTGGTCGACACCATCGACACCATCGACATCAACGACTCTCCACGAGGGTGGTATTGTCGATGAGCCTGCTGCGCCTTCGCCTGCGGCAATTGTGTGATCTGCTGTGAGTTTGGAGGTGTGTATTGGCTAAAGGAGCTGGTGTGCGAGCTGAAGGCAGGGTCCTCCGAAGTCCAGCTCTGGAACGAACTTTGAGATCCGATGGATTTTTTCTAAAACACAAAAAATAAAAATAACATGAGCGATAGATCTCACCCCCTTTTCTGGTCGGACAATTATGGATGATCTGTTTTTGTTTTTTTTTTGTTTTTTTTTTTTGGAGGCGTCTGAATCTTTTGGGGGCCTATTTACCGCAGAGTTTCTGTATTGCTGCCAGTCAGCCTCGTCACCATAAACAGGGGCGTGGCCCTCATGGAACTGGGAATAGGGATTATGAACGCCGAGGTTATCATTGCTGCGTTTGCTGTTGAGGAACGGGCTACTGTTGTTGCTTAGACTCGAGGTCCGTTGGTCTGCTTGGATAGGGAAAGGGTAGCGACTCATTGTTGCTGATGATGTGTGTGTGAGGGTGAGGGTGTGCTGAATGTCCTTGTCTGACGGGGGAGGGAGAAGTACAAAGGGAAGGAAAGGATCGAAAGGTTTGCCTTGGCAGTTACGTGGAGGAGGGCATGCGGAATGGACGATGGGTGGGAGTGAAGAGAAATAAAGAGGAGTAAAGAGGGAAAAGGGCGAACAAGAGATGGAAAGATTTGCATGAAAAACGGCGCAGAGTCAAGGAGGTGAACATGCCGCATGCGCACATGAATGAGTGTTTTTGGTTTGTGTGTGATAAGCAATTCGAATGCATTACTCCCATTCGAGACATCCTTTATTAAAGGGAAACCTTATCGGACCCCGCCAACGGAAACGGAGCTGTGTTCGGGGATGCTGCACCCGGATGATCCAGTTAGACTGAGAATCCCACAAAGAAAAGCTCTTATACCTGGGGTCTGAGATACCCACACAGCCATATCGTTTCAGTTTAGTCTGGGGAACAGAGGTTGGCATCAAAAAAGACAGGGAGGCGAAGCCCTCGTCCGCAAGGGTCGCTCCTCTTGCCCTTTCATTCCATTTCTCCGTTGTGCCCATTACAATTTGAAACCATCGCAATCCCAGGGGGGAGGGGAAGAAAAGGCAGTGTACATATTGCTTCAACCACCAGACCAATCCCAATCCCGGGCAGACGGAGAAAAGAAGGCGCATGGCAGCGGCAGTAAAAATAGTGGAACGCACGGGGATTATGAGAGCTGCCCACAATGCCGAACAAGAGAGAGAGAGAGTAAACAAATAAGAGCTACATACACTACATGCCATGACACAAAAACACGACTGTGCGACCCTGGCTCGTCTAACTCTCTTGTTTTATTTTTTTACGCCCGTCACCACAGCATGGCGCTAATTGCTTGCTATACGCCGTATTAATTAGGTGGGGGTGGGGATTGCCCTCACCGGCTCCGAATGAGAATTTAGTGTGTCGCACCCATCACCAAAGCCCACACAGCCTTCGAAATAATAAAAAAATGTGATATTATTACACAGTGATGTGGTTCTATTTACAATTATGTGCTATTCTGATGAACTGCAGCTTTGAGTGTGCCGAAAAAAAGGTATCCAAGGTCCCTGTTGCGTCAGAGTTCCAGATTCCTTGGTGGCGTTGCACCGTTTAGCTTCATGATCTCAGCCATCGCTTCCAAGACCTATCCGTACCCGTTGAGCAAAACAACGACATGAGAAATGGCTCTCTGCAAAGAAAACGGGTAACAACAGCAATGACGACAGCGTCTGCAACAGCGGTTTGCTTACAAGTTTGATGTGAGCACGGATCTGGGCCGCTTTTTCCGTGTACCTTGCCGCTTTCCTACAAATGAAATACAATATGTCAATTGCACAGCAATCGCATACTAACTGTCAGTCGTGCTACCAATAGTGTCAACAAAACCGATTGACGACGGTTTGGACATGTCATACTTTTGAAGATGCGTTTCTTTCTTGGTGATGAACGCTAGTGCCTCGTCCAATGTCAACTGTGCATGAAACCCGAATCCCACGTTGACATAGATATACTTCGTGTCCGGACTAAGGGGTTGTAAACGAAAAAGAATGGGTAGCAAGGTCCTTACTGTTGAATACAAAGTGGTGGAAATTTTTTTTGCGGCCTGAAAGGCCCAATTGTATGCGCTGAAAGTGCCCTTACATCTTCGCCTGCATGTAGAAATTGGAGCCGAGATCAACCTGTGTCTTCATCTCTGTGAGTCCATTGTCTTTGATGATCTCGATGTCCTTTGCCAGTTTCTGACTACGAAAGTGCAAGCCAGGGAAAGTAGGTAACAGTTGAGTTTTTGAATATTCTTGATAAGGCTGTTATAAGCGACGATCGTGTGCAATGGGCTGAGTGCGAGAGCAGTAGCGTGAGCACGTACTATTCCGAGATCTGGTCATAGATGGCATCGCGTGCATCGAGTGCGTCCTTGAGATCATTTCTCAGCCCTTCATTGACAAACTTTTCGTAGCGGGTAATCTTTCCTTGAATGTCGTCCTCCATCGCTGCTTTGCTTCTCTCTGGCCACTCTGGTTATTGCTGAGGCACTGTGTCAGTATGGTGTTTCCCCAACGTGGTCCTTGGGGTGCAGAGCAAGTCTTTTCAGAAAAGCATCCCACGCCATGGCGCACCGTTGTTTACTTTAAAGCACACACGCAGAGCTGAAGGACGACGAGTGACTGGGGAAACACTCGATCGATAGTTTCCTTTTTGGGAGAGCGCATTGGAATCACGGAATGAGAGCGCAGAGCCGTTATCGCACAGCAGCTGCTCGCAGGACCACTCGCAGTAGATTGGCACAAGGAAACACCTGGATTCACACAATCAACCCACTCTGATCCCTCTCTTCTCATCCTTTTTCACTCATCTCTCCTCCTTGTTCATCTCCCTTTCTAATCCCTTCTGGAGAATCCCCTGGTCACAGCATCACAGTACCCCATGGGACTTTTTGCACGCAGAGACCCCTTCCTCCAGTCTTAGAAAAGTGTCCTGAATAAAGTTGTCTTGTCGCGGACAACTTGCTCTGCTTTAGGGGCTCCACTTCGCCATCTTTTCCCCCCTGCTTCTTCGTACTACTTGAAGAGCCATGCCGCCATTGCTCCAGAGGTTGTTCACCTACAAATCAGTGCGAATTGCCACTGTTACCTCGGCCACAGTCACTGGCCTCTATCTCGTCGACACCCACAAGAACGCAAAGGCTTTTCAACGGACAGCACGTACAGCATGGAACGGGTAAAGACAATTAATCATTGGCCATTTCATATAAACCTTGGAGCTGAGAACTAACTTATCGTGATACTGGGGGGTAACAGTGTATTGATAGGATGGGACTACAAGTTCAACTTTACGCCAGGAAAAGCAGACAAGATCAACGATCTTCATCAACGCGTCGCTGATCGGATATTGCACGTCTGTCAAACGAATGGGTATGTCCCCAGAAAAAAAAAGGCGGAGGGAGGGCAATTGCATTGGCGGATTCTGTGTTCGTCATTCCTTTATTAACTGCTGTCTTCTTTCCTATCTCGTAGTGGCCTTTATATCAAACTAGGTATTAAAAAAAAAAAAAGGCATCCTCTGCGCATCTTTCCTGGACAATTGAGTCCACGTTTCCCAGTTTCTGATCGCACACTTCTCTCTGACAACAACAGGACAGGGTATCGCTACGAACTCTTCCGTACTCCCACCGTGTTACCTGACGTACGTGAGCAAACATGCGACAAATTTGTAGATCGAAGTGTCATTCGATCCGATCATTGCGGAAAGAAATCTGCAGAAAGAAAATCAGTCCTTGGCATGCTCACGCCACAAAAAAACTTTATTTTTATTTATTTAACACAGGACATTGCGGGCACTGTACGACGATGCATCGTCTGTGGATTACTCTGTCGTGGAAACGATTATCCGGAAAGAACTCGGCAAGGACATCCATGAAGTCTTTCGCACATTTTCAAAACTTCCCACCGCGGCCGCATCCATAGCCCAAGTTCACAAGGCCACACTCTTGGATGGAACCGTCGTTGCTGTCAAGGTCCAGAAGCCCGAGATCCCCATTCAGATCGAATGGGATCTGATTGCCTATCGACTGTTGATCAAATGTTACGAGTACATGTTTGACTTGCCCATGTCCTTCGCTGTCGACTATACCATAAAACATCTGCGGGAGGAGACCGATTTCATCAAAGAGGCACGGAACTCGGAAATGTGCAATGAGTTCTTGCAGACGGACGCGAAATTGAGGACGCAGGTCTATGTGCCAAAGGTGTTCAAGGAATACAGCACAAAACAAGTTATGGTCGCAGAGTGGGTCGATGGCTGTCGGGCAACGGACAAAGTTGCGATCCAGGAAATGGGGTTGAGTGTGAAGAAGATTATGGATTCGGTCGTGGACGTGTTTGCGCATCAGATCTTTGTCTCGGGATTCGTCCATTGTGATCCACATCCCGGAAACGTGCTTGTGCGCAGACATCCGGATAATCCAAGGCGGCATCAATTGGTGAGTAAAAATCACATAGATGCAATTAAGGCATAGCCTGTCTAAAAGCAAGCAAAGGAAAAAAAACCAGAAACTTGACTGACGCCCCGTTCTTTTTGTTTTTCTTTCCCAGCTGCTTCTGGATCACGGCCTCTATATGCGCGAGTCAGAAGAGTTCAGGAAACAGTACTGTCTATTCTGGAAGTCACTCTTTCTCCTCGACAAGCCTACAATTCAGGAGATCTCTCGACTTTGGGGTGTTGGCGATTCACAAATGCTCGCCAATGCCACACTCTTGAAACCCTATAACATGAATCTATCCCCCAGCATCACCCCGTCCACCAACACATCTGTCCTCGACGCCTATGAGCTCCAGATGAAACTCAAGACAAGCCTCAAGGACTTTTTGGTCAACAGTGAACTGCTCCCCAAGGAACTTTTATTTATCAGTCGCAACATGACCATCGTCCGCGCCAACAACAAAACTCTCGGCAGCCCTGTAAACCGCATCAACCGCATGGCTCGCTGGGCAGTTGTAGGACTAGGACATGACCCCAGCGTGTGGGCATTTGCAGTAAAGGCTGACTATATTCCCCTCAAGGACTCGAATGGACAGACTGTGGCAATTAGACAGTCGCTGGGATTCTGGAAGGCGTTATCATTCACGTTGCAAGCGAGGTTGAACTACTGGATGTTTGAGGCTGCGTTGGCATTAATGTCGCTGGCGTACCACCTTGCGCAGATCAAGAGTTATCTGGAGAGAGAAGTCCTTGGACGCAAGTCGGATGGATTTGAGGCTGTGCTAGATGACGCGTTGAAGCAGCGGCTTGAGCAGGAATATGGTATCAAGGTCGAAGGAGACCTGTTTGATGCTTAGTCTAGATGTGATATTTTAGATAATCGTAATAATTATTCTACGTCGTTCAAGTTCACAACTCCAACTTGTACGAATACAGCATTGCAGGTGACATTTGAGCAGACTTTGATTTACTGTGAACATGCCCTAGTCTACTCACTCACTTCGAGGGGCCACCGCCGTTGATCTTTTCCTTCCTCTTGAGCTCCATCTTTTTTCTTCCCAAAGTGGACTACGACTTTCCAGCCTTGCTGTCTGCAGCAGTCTGAAACATGGCCAGGGCTTCCTTCAATCCATTGTCATATGCGCCGCACAAACTCGTCCATCTCATTATTCTTTTACGCCGAGTTTATTTCGATCCAGTCTGCTGAAAAATTCAAAGAACCAATATTCTACGGAGAGCGACAAGCGTAGGTGTCATTTACAAATGAAGGCTTTTGTACAAAACGATAGGGCACAAACCAACGCCAAGAACACGCCAGCGGTAAGTGCAATGTTGGGACGTCCAAAGTCTTTCACAGAAGAATCTTTGCGCCCCTTTGTTTTCCTCTATTCGAAGTAGTCTGTCGAGCGGCTGGCACATCGGCGTGCGTTCCTGTTATATTCCCGACGTTGATCCTTTGTCCCAAAGTGAAGTTTAGCCGCCTAGTGTACAGTCCGACGTGATAACAAAGCACAAGTTAGTAAGCAGTTCTAGTTCGACACGTCTAACCTAAATCAAACTTGACATACATCCAAGTTAACATGGGTCGACGGGTTGGTGGAGGGCTCGTCCTCCAGGACCAAGCAACTTATCGCTTGAATATGAGACCGCACGTCATCAGGTTTCTCGACAGAATAGAAAGGAACACCGTCAGATGTCACATGTACATGGTACATGGGCGTTGTGAATTTGACTCGCGGCTGGATCTCGGGGAAAGTGTCATGGAATACCATCTGCACCCTGAACATTCCACCATCGTAGTTGCTAATGAAAAGAAACCGATGAAGGATTGCTATTAGTTTAAATAACGTATCACGTCATCGGACGCGGAATATAGCTTGAGGGTCCTACCTCATCGGCTTTCCGAAGAGCGTAAAGGTCCACACGAACGGATTGTCGTCGACAAGCTCCACTTCAACGCCTCCAGTGTTATTCTCGCGATAGTACTCGCGAATTTGCTCAAACTGGCGCCGCAGGTTGCTCGACATCCGGCTAGAGCTCCTGATCCACTGGTTCGACTGTGTGATCCAATCCGACGTCTCTTTGTCGACTGCCTTCTTGATTGCTTCCAGACGCTTTCCTAGTGAGGCATAATTGAACGTGCCGTCCATCTTATTGCCTCCAAACTCAAAGGGCGCCTTATAAAACGTTGTTCCGTCTTTGACCTGGGTTGACTCTGTCTGTACAATGTTCTGATAAATGTCATAGTAGGCCAAGAAAAGGCGCTTGGACAAATCGCTGAATTCATCATTCGCAGATACTGTCGTTGCATATAGTGGCTCAAACACTGTTGGCGTAGATGTTGTAGGTGTCCCTGACGAGTTGGGCGTGCCGACTGGTGTCGCCAGCGCACTGCTGGAAGACGTTGTGTTTGGTAGTGATGACGGCGAAGACGAGGATGATGACGATGAGGATATGTCGGTCAGATGGCTGAAATGAAGTGGTTGATTGATCCCGAGAAAGCTCTCTAATCTGTCGCAAACAGAGATTCGGATCGTCTCTGGAAGGAACGAAGTGCACAAAATCAGTATTAGATAAGAGAGCCAACATCGCCATCGAAATCTTAAAGACTACGAATGCCAGTACGAATGCCAGTACGAACCATGGCGAATTTTCTGGTTATAGGGCTCGAGCTTGGACGTATCTTTCTCGAGATCGTGCCCTGGTTCGTTGCGATACTGAAGATTTTATAATAGTCGTCCTTGGATGTTAAATGATGTCCTTTCCATTGCGATCGAAATCCCGCTCGCTGTCGTCAAACAAGAAGTAAAAGCAACTGCACTTACAGGCATATCACTCATCAGAGACTGGATGCTTAAGAGGATACTTGTGATTCCATGTGCCGAGGACCCTATCAATATTGCAACATAACGTCAGTGACAGTGGTGTGGACGTCGAGAGCAGTTTGCCCGATGCAGACTGCAGTCCAGTGTGGGTCCTCACATTGCTCTCCTGCGTTGCCTCTCCAAGTACCGAGGATACTGAGGCAAACTTTCCCGCCTGCGTAGATCTTGGATGAGAATGTGACAATTAAGGCGGGTGTTTGTTGAGTGCACTGGAAGAGGAAGAAGTAGACAAAGCGTAGTACAAAGAAGCTCGAATGCGCATGTTGAAAGACTTACATTGGGGTTGAATCGAGTTCTTCCATGGTTGGTCGTCAGGGCGAGGACTAGAGACACCAAGGTATCAAAAGCGGAGTTCAGTGATCATAATCGCAGCAGAAACACGCGGACCACCAAGAACTATACGCTGAAAAAGAGCCACACCTTTCGGTGGAGTCGTCGGGTAGTCCTTTTGGAACTGCAAGCTGAACTCGAACTGGCCCAGACAGTAACTAGCAGCGCAGAATGGTAGCGTGGAAAGATGAGAATGCTTGTTCAAGAGCTGCGTGCTGCAGAACATCGCACATGTCCATCCATTATGTTGAGACCAAGTAGGCCACCCCCTTTTTCCTTTCCCTTTGTCCTCTGGTCCAATTGTGGTCCTTTCCATCAATATGTTGGTTGATTGTCTTACGGTGTGTCAGGGGGGCCAGTGATCATGGCTTTGATGTTCATGATATTCGAGTCATCTGTATAAAAGAATCAAAAGAATCCACAGCCAGGGCAAGAGAGAGAGATAAAGACGATGTGGATTAATCAACCATTCACGCTTGTTTGTACGACTCAGTCATTGTAGATAACAGCTGGCGAGAGGAACTTGAGCATGGTCTTGTTGTGGAATTAACAAAACAACATGGCTTTTAGGTGGCATGACCTACCGTAATGGAGAAAGAGCTGATGATCTGGATTCTTTGTGAATTCAGAGAGCTCTTTTGTCAGACGCAATGTCACGGTGTTGGACATGGCTAGTGCGTTTTAGTTGCAAGGGTAAGGGAATGAAGGGAAGGTGAAAATGCCGAAGGAAGCAAGGGTGTGAAGTGATGTAATTGTATTTGTTTTTTCGTCGACCACGGGACGAGATGGCGGGTTGAGAAGTATATGGGTGAGGTTGGCTGTGTGTCTGCCGCAGCGGATTTCGTGTTGTGAGTCGGCCGAATCCCTTGCGAGCGTGTGGCGTAGCGAGAGGGGGGAGCGAACAGTGGGCAGAGGACGGGGTGTGCAGACAAAAATGGGGAGGAAACAAAGAGTGGGTGTAGAAAAGGTTAACGGCGCAAGGGCCCCGTATTCGAGCCTAATTGATGGCGCTGTAGTGGCAATTAAAAAAAGGCTAGTCGACGTCATACATGGCCTCATCCTGGCCGCCAAATCGTCCCTGGGTAACCTCAAGAATGTTGCTCGTATCATTTTCATGTTTCAGGTTATCGCGCTCCACAGCCGCCTTCATCGCCCATAGGCCATCTAGAACCTATCGGGAGGCCAGGCTGATGTGGTTTGATGCGACTGATATTCTCACTGGTGTTTTCTTTGAATCCTTATTAACATCCCCGTTTCCGGGATACTTCACTTTAAATCGTGCTCAAGTGTGAAGTTGCCTAGCGTGAGATCAAGGCGCAATCGGAAGCCTACGAAGGCAAATAAGGATATTGAGGGCAAGGTCGCTCCACAAGACGATGTTCAGCCGATATGCCATTCTGCCACCAAGCAGCCGAACGGGGATAAAATTGGTTATGGAACTGAAGAGGTGAGCCATTGCAACTGACAGAATGAAGGAGACCCTCGAAATTTAACCTCGTCTGTCGCACGTTCTCCAGATTCAACCCTTTGCACCTTGAATACTTTCCTGGAGTACGAAAGATGGAAGCTAAGGTCTGTACCATGGTCTCTTCCACGCACCACCCAACGGCGGCGCAACTACGACGTCTGGGGGAAACGAGTCGATCCTGGTATCCACCGTGAATGGCCCAAGTATGTTAAAGAAATAACCAAACCAGAAATGTAAGGAATAACCATATCGTTTTGCCGTGATATGAAAAGCACTGTGAAATATGCGTTGTTACGATTTGCATTCGACAAGACAGTCAGCTACTTTGGCGTGCAGATGGTTGACGATCCTGTCACGATGTAGGTCGATCTGAAGGCTGTTAAGGCGATAAACAAGAGCACTTTCCTCTTGGCTGGATCAGCCACTAACTTTCCGAATTGAGTCATGGACGACACCAAGGCGTTGGGCGAGCTGGCACACACACGCTACATTGACTTTCATGCGAACTGCTGTCTCGGCAGTCTCACGGTCGCATTTACAGAGAAGTCTGGACTCCAGCTATCGCTCTTTGACTTTTGAGTTCTAGGCTTCACCGCTATCTCGTGCGACACACAAAAGTATGGTTTCGCACCCAAAGGGTCCCTGATCATTATGTACCACGGTAGGGAGCTTCGTCGTTATCAATACTTCGCTTTACCCACCTGGTCCGGCGGGATTTACACCTCTGCCGCAATAGTCAACTCTTGTTCTGGTACACTGATCGCAGGATGCTGGGCGACAATGATGTGTATGAGAGAGGCGGGTTATATCAAGGAGTGAAAGCATATCATCAACGCGCAGATCAAAGTATGCAAGGCCATTAAAGAAATCCCCGGCCTGTATGTCTATGGCGATCTAAAGACAGCTGTTGCCTTCAACTCGGAAAATTTCAACATTTTCGACATTAGCGATGAGATACTAAAGCGTGGTTGGCGCCTGTCGGCTCCGCAGAATCCTCCTGGCGTTCGCTTCACGAGTACGACCCCCACAGCTGACGCCTCAAATGAGTTTATCGTGGACCTGCTGAGAGACCTTCACAATGACAAGATCACAGAGACGAGATCAACCGCCGGCATTTACAATATGGTTGCAACGATCCCTCTGTGGCCTCGGAAGTCTCTCTGGCCTTCGTTGGCGCGCTTTCTAGCCATTGGCCCATCTCTTGAAGACTAATCGCCGTTTTACGACATAAACACCACTGCAGGGTGTGTAGTTTAACTCTGTCTTGTTTACCGATAAGAAAGGTCTTCTAGTCTCCTTTTTTTCCCTCCCCGCTTTGTCCCCGCATGCTGCCCTCGCCCCATGTGCCCCACCAGACCCACTTCGTTATCCATGTGCTGGGCGTATTTGTTTTGCGCCATGCGGAGTAGCACTTTCTTCCTGGGTCCAGGCCATTGAGTTGGCCAATCGGGAGCGCCTGTGTGACCCTCTTTTTGCATAAACTCATGAACTCTGATTTGCAACCCCGGTACGAATGAATCAGCAATGAAATACGATGTCAATCCTTGGTAAAGTCTCTGCTCGTTGGGCGAGCATGTAGAAACATCTCCTCTTAGCTATGGGCCTGGCCGCTCTATATCACTGTTACAGTGATGGTGTCATTTGACTCCATAACAGCAGCAGGAAAGGTATCGAAGAGAGCCGACCAAGTCAAGACATGCGAATAAAGCGATGAATCACTGGCCCACAAACGCGAAGCTACCGTGATGTGCCTGGCTCCGGGTCAGCGGTTTTTATTTTTTCTTTCTTGTATCCACCTGTTTAGCGCAAGAAGGCGCCGTTTCCGTTGTGCTCCTTGAGGGTTTGTTTGCATGATGCAGACTTCTCTTTGCCACAACTCATTTTTTTCACACACAGTCTCACAAACACAGGTATACCTGGTAAAGCAATCGGTCATTGGTAGTGTGATTATATCGCCCTCCAAGTCCACACAAATGCATAAACTCTACCTCGACCGTCATTTTTTTCGTATATTTACCTCCGCTCATCCCACCCCGCCTCACTACCTTTTCTTCTTCTGCTCGTTTCCTTCACTCGGTTCAATCTCTTCTCATCCTTGTATATATAATATATCCATTTCATCTTCCCACGGTTGCTTCAGATTTCAACCCTCCATTTAATACACCCGAGGAACGTCAGGTCCTTTCCATATAATGTCACAAGTTCTCCCAATTGCTCAGGAACAGGGAGCACAGCCCTCAGACTTCGTGAGCTCAATCAAGGCCAATGCCAAGGACAGACTGCACTCGTTCAAGTCTGGATTCCGGCTTGGTGAACTAAGTGGCTCCCTTGGCGATCTGGGAACGCTCTTACCCATCATGCTGTCACTCTCTTTAACGGGTCAGATCGATCTCACAGCCAGTTTGATCTTTGGGGGACTCTGGAACATCCTCACTGGGCTAGCTTTTAGAATGCCCATGTGTGTACAGCCCATGAAGTGTAAGTGTTTTGATTTGCCGTTGCGTGTTGCTTCCGTAAGGTCAGAATAATTAAACATGCACACTGATACTCTCCTTGCATGTAGCTATTGCTGCTATTGCGCTGACGAATCACATGTCGATTGGGTCTGTGATGAGTGCCGGTATGGGAGTCTCTGCCGTGGTCATAGCTCTTGGTCTGACTCGCACCATCTACCTCGTTCAGAAGTATACGCCCATGTCCATCATCCGCGGTATTCAACTCGGCACTGCCATCTCTTTCGCTGGAAAAGCTGCAGATTTGGTCAAGCAAGCCAAGAGCTTTGGAGGAGATAGCTGGACCTGGGATAACAACTACGAGTGGGCTTACTTTGCCTTCATCATTGTCTTCATCTTTTACTATCGCTCCAAGCGCATCCCAACAGCCATGATCCTCTTCATGATTGGCCTGATCATTGCGTTCATCAAGTTGTACACAAATCCCCCTGCCAATGTTGTTTACCCTAAGATCGGTGTCTATAGTGTCAGCGTCACTGTGCCTACCTGGGAAGAGTTTAAGCACGGATTCATGTCTGCTTCCCTTGGTCAGATCCCCTTGACGTGCTTGAACTCTGTCATTGCCCTGGCTGCTCTAGCACAGGATCTCTTTCCTGAACGCCCCACCGGAACCCCGGCAATCGCTGTCTCTGTCGGCTTGATGAACTTGGTGGGATGCTTCTTTGGATCGATCCCTTTCTGCCACGGATCTGGAGGTCTGGCTGCCCAGTACCGATTTGGCGCCCGCACAGAGGTGTCGATCATCATCCTGGGGTTGCTCAAGATCTTTTTCGGTCTTTTCTTTGGCAGCTCGCTCTCAGGCCTGATTGCCAGCTATCCAAGCGCCATCTTGGGTGTGATGCTGTTTGTCAGTGGTATCGAATTGGGTGCTGTTGCGAGAACTGTGAACGACGGCGTGCTGAGTGATCAGAAACGTCATGCAAATTTTATTGTGATGATTACGACCGCGGGTATGCTGGTTGGATTCAAGAATGATGGTATTGGCTTCTTGGGCGGTTTGGTGGCGGCGGCCTGTTTCTATGTTGGATCAAAGTATATGAGCCACATGGACGATGATGTCGAGGCGCTTTCGGAGGAACAGAACGAGCAACAGATGGGTGACGCTCTACACAAGGACCGCGGTCAGGGCCTCGATAGCTCTTCAATCCACAAAGCTCCTGTTGCTGAGAACGAGGCTCAGATTGCGGAGGAAACTAGCCTGCACAACTTAAAATTAAAAAAAAATGTGCCTTATTATGAGCAGTCACCTTGTAAACAGAGTACTCGTGTAAACAAAACTTCGACACCATTTGCATCACACCCCTGTCCCATCCAGACGACTACCCAACCTTCCATCTCAATCGATACACTACACTAGCATGTCTGACATGGAGGTAAACAAGAAGACATTTCCCCTTCAGATGTCATTATCATCACATCATACTATTGCAGTGGCTACCGTTTACGAAGTGCTCTCTAGCGGGAATGCTGGTGCCAGGGGCTGGCACCTCGCTTTTCCAACCTGCCTGGATAGCGTCTTCACAACACCCAAAGTATCATTACGCTTACTATGAAAAACGATATCTCGACTAGATCGACGATATTCAAGTAGGCCAGCCTAAGCAGTTGACCGATAGACAATTGACATTCCTGGTGTCACTCTGGCGCCTCAACCACTTCAAGCAAGCCCCATGGAGCAGCTGGAGTATTCTTTACAGCCAGCGTCGTCCCAAACGATCAAAAGCTCCTATGCTATGGTAAAGCCCTCAGCAGCGATTCCTGTTGACTATGTTTGCTTTTCTCTTACTGCGGCCAGGTTCCTGATCTCTCTGCCACACCCGTCTTAATAACACTTTATATTTTCTCTTCCGTGGCAGCTTCGACACGCCAACATATGATTCGCTTGTAAAGCAACGGGAAGAAGAATTGAAGAAGAAACAGCTTCATCAACATCAAATTTGGCAACATGTCCAGGACCGATTGGCGGAGCAGAACAGACTGCTGGAGGAAGAGGAAGAGGAACAGGTATTGACAAAAGTAAACGGATTGGTTCAGGGAAAACAACAGGGGGTGTCAGGAAAGAAATCAAAGAAGCAGCAAAAAGATGCAACCATGGCAGCAGTATCAGTGTCGATTACAGCCACAGGTGTCGCTGCAGCTGACTTGGCGTTGCCGCTCTTATCCCCAACATCGTCCTCGACTATCACATCGGGTTCGGGTTCTCCAGAGACGACGCCGATAAAGCGATCTATTCGCTGGGGACTTCAGAACAATATGACAAAGAGTACGTTTTGAAAGTGATCCAGAATGTCTGTCTTTGCACTGTTTCCTTGCTTAGAAGCAATCGTTCTAACACGCTTTTTGCCTCTTTTTCCATTATTGTTGGCAGAATTTGACAAGACGAGTCCGATCACGCTGGTTGATGTCCCTGCATTTGACAAGCGTCCCACCAAGAGTGCACTCAAGGTCAGGACAGCCCATGTAATTCAAAAAGGTCACCACCATCACAAGAACCCATCCAACAAGACTGCAAGCACGACCGCTACAAAAGCAGCAGCACAAATTGCTATTGCTGCTGCCGCCAATACCAACGGACCCCCTGCTCGCAAACAAGCTATGGATTTCTTTTAGAGCAGGAATTTGTTTAATTTCCATAATAGTAATTAAAAGCAAGGTGAACATGGCGCCCCAACTATCTCACAGGCATCCTGGATGAACAATGTTGTGCCAGCACATACCTGAGCCCTCATGGATGCATATGGTCAGCTTCAGAGTAGTATTGGTCATTGAAAAAGCACTTGCAGCCCCTGTCGACGTTGGAAACGTTTGTAGTGGCCATGGCGGCAGTGTCATTGTCAGAGTTGTTCATGAAGAACCGGAGGAAGTGAGTGGTGAGTGATTGTTGAGAAGGTCGACCATGGTGACTGTTTATGTGGGATCGCGTCGCGTTAGGCGCGATTCAGGGCAGTGGTAACGAAATATAAATGGTACTATAGTCTACTGCAGGCAGGTGGGAAGGAAATGTGGGCCATCCATTTCTCCAACGGACTTAACGAGCATTTTTCCTCATTATGCTAGTGCGAAACAAATGATTGACGAAAACCTACTTTTTTCCTTGTATGTATTGGAGACGGAAACCTTCTTTGTTGCTCGACATGTGTTAACGGTCGGACTCGTGGTTCTTCGGTCTTTGTTTGTTGGTTTACAGACAACAAAGCGAAACACCAATTTCTGTATGATTTTTGTGATCCATTCCAGACTAGACGCTAGCATGGTAGCAGTCGGGTGTAAACAACAAATGATGTCCTATCTCCGCTTGCAGGACAATCGTTTTGCAGGACCAATGATCTGACCAGCAACAGCAACAAGAGTGCGAGAGATAGAATCCCACGCAAACACGCATTGACAGAACCTTACACTGTTTGATCTCGTGCACATGGACGCGAAGGGGGAAGATGCAATGGATGGTTGTGAGTTTTGTGGGTTGTAGATGTTTATTCAAAAACGTGTCTTGACCACGAATGACTACCAAATGGAGAGAGAGAGAACAGCATAATTTTTTATTTATTTATTTATTTTTTTCATCGGGAGGGAAAATAACTACATCCGAAAGACCGAGCAAGATCGTTTATCCCTCTCCCCATCACGCCCCACTCGCGCAGCTGATTACATGAAGTGAGCACAACCGACATCGGTTCGCAACGGTCTTTTAAAACAGCGAAACTTTGTGCCTTGTCCTCTCGAACAGAGTTCCTTCGCTTTCACACCTTGCTCATCTTCGATGCATGCAAAATACTCATCTCTGTCACCGCTAGCAAACACCCCAGGCATGATCATGGGAGCGTGAGGCTGTTTCCATGCCGGAAAATTAATAATAATGTTGCAGCAATGGAGCCCCTGCTCTGACACTTATGTTATCTGTGTCTCTGGGATCTCTCAAGTGCTCAGATATTATCATTTCCGAAATACATGTGCGGTAGCTAAGTAACGGCTCCTATCCCAACGTTGCTGCTCTCTCCTCCCCAGCCATACTCTTACTAGTCGTCCACTCTCTCTCTCTGTCTCTCTCTGTGTCATTTCATGCTCTTCTTCTAGCTCGATTCAAATATGCCCTAACGGTGCTCGTTGTGACATTGGAATGTACCCTTGTTTTTTTCAACGTTGCACAAAAAAAATATATCGCCCGACGGCTCTTTGCTGGCAGCGAAATACTGGCCCAGTCATACGTTTTACATTTGTGCGACCTTAATGACCTAAAAGGACCCTTCGATCAAGAAACATGGCAAGGAGGAGATGACCGACGGAGAATGTGCTGGAAAGTAGAAAATGTCGTTATCAAGGTCATTGCTTGGTGCTGATATTTCACATTTGATTTCTACTGTGGTTTGAATGAGGTTTTGGTCCCAAGAGTATGCATGAAGGTCGAGACTGATGGCCCCAGACATGGATGCTGAACGCGACGTCTCTCAACACCAACTGAGTCCATAAATGGCAGCGTCTTCTCGTCGTCTATAATCTGAAAATAGAATCGACAGCATCCTGGGTAGAGCAAGACAGTAAAGACGCTGGATAATAAATATAGATTAGCTAGGCTTTTTTTTCATAGAAGAGCCATGCTGGGGACCATACCGGCACTGGTTTTTTATTATTTTTTCTGCATGCACCATTGGTCCCAATTCTTTTTTTGGGCGGCAAGTTTACAAGAAAATGAAAATGAAATGAGCTGCGGGCGCTGAGCATCCAGCTCATTCCCTTCCCCTCTTTCATCTAGCCCCTCCAGCCTACACCATTGAGCCCTTGGAACATAGATCATTGCTCATTTGTCGAAAGAGCGCTGGCATATTTTGCGAATGGCTGATTTTGTTATTTTTGTTGGTGAGCAGCAAAACAAAACAAAAAAAAAAAGTAACGTTCACCTCTCTGTCTATCCCACTATCACTGTATGTTATGTTTTTGGCGCCAAAAATACGGCATATGTTGGAAACCAATGGATGGACAGAAACGTCGGCATCTCTCTAGTACACCATTCATTCACATACCCCTTTGCATCTGCTCTTTTGCATATATTTGAGATAAACAATGATGGAAAACGAAATAACTGGATATATGGGACCATAATCAAGTGAAAGCTGCATACCAGGGTTGGGATAGCAAGCAGGAAGGCAAGCTGAGTGAGAGGAAAGAGAGAATAAAAATGTTCCGTTGCTTGTTGTTGTTATTGTGCCTTGCCTTGTGGTTGCCAGTCTCAGAAGAATGACACGGAGGTACAAACCCATCGACTCTTTTTTTTTTTTTCTTTTTTTTTTGTTCTTGCTCTCTTCTCGCTCGGGACTCGGACAAAGAAAATCAACCTACTGCATGAAAATGTACAGAAAAAATAACATTAGAAACTCTGTACCACAATTTAAACCAGGGGCTCTTAGTGCGGAGGTCGAAAATTGGGCAAAGAGGTGCGACGGTGGTCTAAAATAAGTTGGCGAGGACTACTTGATTGACATATTGACACATAGACAGTAATCTTGATTTACAGAGGCGTGTAGTCCATGCTTTGTATGTTTGTAAAACATATTGAAGGCTGCAGAGACTTTCTTGATGTGTTGTTTAGTTGCCTTACAAGGGGTATAGTTCGGTGATGTATTCTGTCTGAAAAAAAAACCAGCAAGATGAGACGCGCTTGGTCCTGACGGTTCCCAAGGTGCCATTAATCCGTGCGGGGAAGAAGGTCAATCGCGCGTGGGGGTTTTTTTGTTTCTTTTTTTGTTCTACTTGCTCCTTTGATCAAACCATAATGCATAATACGGATTGAGAATGGTCGTGAGAGTTTCGTTGATGTTGGGAGCTAAATACATAGATCTCGTCCATCTTCATGAATTTGATCGTCGCCAGAAGAACAGAAAAAATGCGATTGGTGTGTCCCCATGCCACGCCCACAAGGGAGTGGCAAGGAGGGGTTGCTGCATGTCGAGATGGGATATTAGAAAAATTCTTATCTCAGTTAGAGTTGGTCCGACATTTTGTTATTGACAAAACATCAAATGTTGAATACATGTCGTGTGTGGTATATAACCGTTACTGTCGAACAACTCCAAGCAAATGCGAAGAAATCAGAAAAAGGTCAGTACAGAAACAGAGATCGAGAGGAACACAGATAACTGCAGATTGAAAGAAAGAAAGATAGGAAAGTCGTGACAAACATCAACAATAACGCAAGGTTGGCCCTGGGTTGGGCGACATTAGTCATCTCGTGTGCATCCGTTTTGCTTAGCGCATTGTTCTTGTGTTTGATCCCCAGGGAGGAGGAGAGGGAGGTCATCCGACCACAAAAAATCCCAAGTTCGCATCGGGACACGCACTCGCACATATAAACACAGGCAGGACATGAGATGACCCAGTGCTGCGCTTACACCACCCAATCAAGCGCCCACTTGGAGAAGCAAACGCCTCTCGGTTGCGCCATTCCATCCTATCCTATTACTTTTTGTGCTTGTCTGCCCTATCGGAACGCCGTGTTTTGTTGTTGCAGTGCCATTTTACGTGAGAGAACTGACTTGTTTTATTTCTGGATAGGGGG